>LKNJ01003354.1:19797-65571 GCA_002120245.1 Maccullochella peelii
TTTAACTGCTTTATATACAGTTAGCTAGTTTAACTGCTTTATATACAGTTAGCTAATTTTTACTTTATATGCAATTAGCTAGTTTTAATTACTTTATACACAGTTAGCTTGTTTTAACTGCTTTATATACAGTTAGCTAGTTTAACTGCTTTATATACAGTTAGCTAGTTTTAATTACTTTATATACAGTTAGCTAGTTTAACTGCTTTATATACAGTTAGCTAAATTTTACTTTATATGCAATTAGCTAGTTTTAATTACTTTATACACAGCTTGTTTTAACTGCTTTATATACAGTTAGCTAGTTTAACTGCTTTATATACAGTTAGCTAATTTTTACTTTATATGCAATTAGCTAGTTTTAATTACTTTATACACAGTTAGCTAGTTTTAACTGCTTTATATACAGTTAGCTAGTTTTAACTGCTTTATATACAGTTAGCTAGTTTATTCCAGTGGTTCCCAACCTAGTGGTCGGGCCCCTCAAAAGGGTCACCAGATAAATCTGAGGGGTCGTGAGATGATTAATGGGAGGAAAGAAGAAAAACAAAATGTTCTTCTGATACTCAAATTACTCAAGTACTGTACTTGTACTTCTCCTCCACTACATCTCAGATGATACTGCACTGAAACATCAGATATAATAGGAAAACACTGACAGGGACCAGTTTACTGCAACATGACTACTTTTACTTTTGTACATTTAGCCGATAATACTTTCACTTCAGTAAGGTTTTGAATGCAGGACTTTTACTTGTAGTGGAGTATTTTTACAGTGTGGTATTAGTACTTTTACTTGAGTAAAGGATCTGAATAGTTCTTCCACCACTGAAACACAGTGAACTGGTGATTTGGTAACACAAAGGTTTACTTTCTGTTACTGTCACATGGAACCATATTTCAAGGCAGCAATAGGCAGTCTCCAGTAGCAAAAGCACTCATTTCAACCTCATGATGGCGAAGTAAAAACAAATTAAGCATTAGATTGTTTGTTAATGAACATTATCCAGTAAGAAAACAGAATGAAATCATGTCTGTTCACTTCTGATGCAACTGTTAGAAACACAATCAGCTGTTCATGGAACAGGACCACCAATATGGCCACCAGATGGGGATGGATTACAAAATCATGGTGGAAATGTTCCAGTAAACGCTGCTGTTAATGTAGCATCTGCTGGGGCTGAAGCTGAAGGCAAACTGGGTGTTTGGGTTCTATTCACATCCAGTGTTGTTAGCCAAGTTAGCGATGTAGCTCTGTGGACTGTAACATCTGTCTGTCTGTCTGTCTGTCCACCACTTTGATCCAGACTGAAACATCTCATCAACTGTTGGATGGATTATGATTCATGTTCCCCTCAGGATGAACTGTAATAACTCTTCATCTAGCGCCACCATCAGGTCAACATGTTAATGTGTCCAACACTTTGGTTTAAATACCTGCAGAACTACAGACATTCCCATCAGCCTCAGCTGCACTCTGTGTTTACTGCTAACTAGCTACTTTATTTTTTTTATTTTATGGCTGATGACTTGTTCTAAATGTCTGTCTGTCTGTCCGTCTGTCTGTGGAGTGAAGTGTGTTTAACCTGAAGTAACTGAATAAATTAACAGAGGATCAGTTTATGTGATTAAAAAGCAACGTATTATCTCACATCTAACAAAGAGCGAGTGTATCTTATGAATACACACACACACACACACACACACACACTGGCTTCTTGGTGTTGTCTTAAGACACTGGAGAAGAGAGCGACTGGCACTGAGAGGAAGTGTGTGTTCGTGTGTTTGTGTGCGTGAGTATTTTATTCATACTTATGAGGACAGTGAGGTGACGTGGTGATGGCCTGATGAGTCTGGCCTCACACACACACACACACACACACACACACACACAAACACACATACACACACAAACACACACACACACACAAATACAGTTTGTTCAGTCTGCTGCAGGAGCTCAGTCACACCAGGAAGCAGCACAATTACAATTTTGAGGTACTTTACTTACTAGCTGAACTGTGACCCCGGTAAATACTTTTTTTACTTTACTTGAGTATTTCCTTCATTTTTTACACTTTAGTTTATGTTCAGATTAAACAAACCAGGTATAACATGTTAATCAATGGTCTTTAGAGGACCTGGTAGGAGGATTTTGTTCCCTTCAGACAGAGCCAGGCTAGCTGTTTCCCCCTGTTTCCAGTCTTTGTGCTAAGCTAAGCTAACAGGCTGCTGACTGTAGCTTCATATTTAGCGTTCAGACATGAGAGTGGCGTCAACCTGAACATCTGACTCTCAGAGAGAAAGAGAAGAAGAGGATTTCCAAAATGTGGAACTTTTACTGACTGAAAGCAGCAGGCGTGAAGTCACATAAAGTCAGTTTGCACGATGATCTGTGTGTGTGTGTGTGTGTGTGTGTGTGTGCAGCTCTGATAGGGAGGGCCTCCTCCGAGCAGCGTGGAGTGCTTAGATTTCCCATGAGCCTTTGAGGGCGGAGCGTTGGATGCTAACTTGGCTCTGAACACAGCTCACTTCTGGCTTCAGTTTATTCCTGGAGGCACACACACATGCATACACACATGCACACACACACATACACACACACACACACACATCTAAACACAGACTCGCTGTCAGCTTCACACAAAAACATCAACTATTACACACATGCAGAGGCTTTATTGTCTTTTACTCTCTCTCTCACACACACACACACGCACACACACACGCACACACACACACACACACACACACACACACACACACACACACACAGCCTGTGCTGATTCTAATTAACGTGAGCTTTCTGCTTCTCCAGCTCTTTTTCTTTTCTCTTTCCTTTGTCTTCAACTCTGTTTGGAAGAAACATCTGGAATAACTTCAGCTGTGTGTGTGTGTGTGTGTGTGTGTGTGTGTGTGTGTGTGTGTGTGACAGAGGTAATGAAGTGTTGTGTGTTTATGTGTACAATCCCGTATGTGTGTATAAAGTATATATAATTATAATGCAATGTGGTTGAGTTTATGTGTAAGTGAGTGCATGTTTATGCAGATATGCGTGTGTGTGTGTGTGTGTGTGTGTGTGTGTGTCATCTGGGTCTGATCACTGCTGTTGTTATGATGTGGCAGAGCATCACTCACTCACACACACACACACAGACACACACACACACACTGATAAAGATGATGTTGGTTTTGTGTGTCAGATTTTTGGCTGCATGCTAACATGTTTTTGAGCTAACTTGCGTCACAGGGACACACCCATGACCTCCTCCTCAGCCCCACCCACTGTGTCACTGTGACGCTGTACGTGGCAGCGCGACATGTTGCCCTTTTTTCTGAGACTACGTCCACGTCTTTACACTAAAGTCTCACTTTAAGACTCAGCTGTTTGATAGTGATGATGCACTCGTTGTCTGTGAGGCAGCAAAGTTAAACTTTCTGTTCTGTGATCAGACTTTTTACTCGTATTTACAATCAGCAACAGCAACCAGAAGCTAAGAGACAAAACAGGAAATAAGACAAACGAAGGAAAGGGCGGCTGCATGAGGTCCCACCCCAAGTCCAGGGAACTCTGCCTCTGATTGGCTCGTGCTCGTTGCCTCCATTGGTTAAGTTGGTTAAGCTTAGCCAATCAGAGGGAGAGTAGGGACAAAAAAATGACGCGGTCAAGAACAACGTCACAAATCTTATCAAATATCAGTTTGCTGAGCCACTGATGCTGTGGTTTGTCTTCAGTTTCAGGAGCCAGGTGTGGCAGTAACTGTAGCTCTGCCTCTCCTTCACCCCGCAGGGCTTCCAGTCGTCGTCCAGTCCTTCAGCCACCTGAGCTTCAACCTGTGTAAGTGGTGTGAGGTGTCGGGTCCGGTGTGTAGAGACAGCGTCTGCTTCAGTAACTGCACCCTGTCCTCCTTCTGCAACGTCATCGAGGAGATCTGCATCGCCATATGGTGGGTGGACTTCTTATGTCATGCAGTCAGACTGGACCTATCGTAACCCTTTTGTTGGGTTATTATCCAGTTGTAATAAATGATTATTTATTAATAATCTACTTATTGTACAACTTCCTGTTCATTTTTTTAAAATTGCCGCTTGCTGCTTTTATTGAAATTCAAACTTTTGTTTGAACAAAAACAAAAAGAAAAGAAAATATTCGAACTGTAATGACCTGTTTGAATTCAACATCTATAAGCACAACAGACTGTTTGGAGGAGTTTGTCTTGTGGTCCAGCAGAGGGCGCTCTCAAAACTCACTATCTATTGACTGATCAGTAAACTAAGCTAGTCAATAAAAATGGAGGAGGAGGACAGTAGCGAGCAAAGCCGAGCTGATCAGATGATCAGACACCGAACGCATATTGTGTTCTACACCGAAGAAGACAGTAAAATTACACTATGTGGGCTGTGTTGGAATTAATTTGAACAAATCACGTGTTAATTTGAATTTGTTGGAGCCTGACTTTTTGAAGAAGTGACAGCCCCACGATGTACAGCCTCTAATTATACAAGATCCTAAGAAAGTCACTGCTCAGAGCCAAGAAATACTCCGGTACCAACCTTTTTTACAACATATGAGATATGTCGTGTCAGTGAGCTTTAGATTTTGTTACCTTTGGACAGAGCCAGGCTAGCTGTTTCCCCCTGTCCTCAGTCTTTATGCTAAGCTAAGCTAACTGGCTTCATATTCAGACATGAGAGTGGCATCAGTCTGAACATCTGACTCTCAGAGAGAAAGAGAACGAGTGTATTTCCCAAAATGTCGAACGATTCCTTTAATGACTGAGCTTCGACGAACCGTGCAGTAAACCAGGACAGGTGAAGGCTCGGCGTCTTCAGATTAAAAGAAGGACTCCCTGCCACCCAATACATGAGAGAATATAAACTTACACACCACCACCACAATGCACACTGTGGAATATGTTGTGCGCTCCTCATTTACTGCATTTGCCTTTTTTTTGTCGTAGTGATTTAGTGTCTGTCTTGTTCTTGTTCTTGTAAAGTGCTGTTAAATAAAAAACATGTCCTGCAGCCTCTAGTGTCCAACAAACATGCTGAAACACTCACACACACTCATTGTCTTCCTTCAGCCCAATCCCATGAGCCAGCAGAGTACACCGCAGTACAGCTAAGCTCCTCCAACATGTTGCTGATCAGCATTATGAAACATCCTGAAGTCATTTCTCTCAACTCGCTACTGTTGCAGGAAAAAAAAAAACACGGGACTGCCATTGTGCCTTTTTCATGTTAGGTTTCAGAGGTTCACTCAGTTGTTGTTCATGCTGGAGAGAGCATGTCGACCTCTGGAGCTTCAGACCTGTCACTCGTTCACAGACTCCACTGGCATCGCTCTCTTCACGACTGGAACGTTTCTGCTGATTCGTGCTTTTGTTTGGATAACAGTGCCGGGATCCCCCTCGCCGCTCCCCTCTCATTTCCTGTTCATGACAGCCTGGCCGACCCTCCCAGATAGCTGCAGGAAACCAGCGATAAGAGCGAACTGACACAGAAGAAGAGAGAGAACTGGTTTATTCAGGTCAAAGTCACTGTAATAAAACAAGATCAGTTAGAACCAGGAGACTCTGTGAAAGAGCTGATTTTAAGGTGTTGAAGAGATCCTCCTATCAGATCAGTCTGTGAGTATCCTGGTTATGGTTTCTGAAACTTGGATAAGCTACATGGAGTACTCCGATAGAAACCAGGACACTGTGTCATGTAAACACCTGATCCAGGTTTCTGATCGTTCTCTGTTGGTGGAGAAATAAGTGGTTGAGATGTTGAGGAATCAAGACTCACCTGCACACAAATGATCAGACACCTGGATCCTGTTATCTTCATGTGAACATGGAGATGAAGAACCAGGTTTCTCATGTTCCATGTAAACGCCATATCCTGAATATGATCAAAACCAGGATACTATTGTGCATGTAAACACACTCATATTAAGAATCAAACGTTTTTGGTCTGAGAGTAATTCTGAATTTTTTGGCTCCAAAAGCAGAAGTTGAGTTTATTCTTATTTTTATTTTCCAGGAGGAAGACCAACGACACAATGACAGTGCAAACGATGTGTCACAACCCCACTCTGCCACTGGAGGGCGTCGACCCCGGCCTGCTGCTGAACTTCACCTCCAGAGAGTGTCACATGGTCCCACAGCCGGCAGAGGATGGAGCCATGATGGTCTGTGGCTGCCAGAGAGAACACGAGTGTAACGACAAACTCATCTTCGACAAGGGAGCCAACGGTAAGAGATGCATGGATGGATGGATGGAAGAATTTTGGGATGATGGATGGAGGAATTATAGGATCAATTATTGGATGGATGGGTGGATCAGTAAAGGAATTATTGGATGGATGAATGAATGATGGATGGAAGGATGGGTTGATAGATGTATCAGGAATTATTGGATGGATGAACTATTGGATGTATGTATGGAGAAATTATAGGATCAATTATTGGATGGATGAATGAATAGATTTCAGTGTTTTCATTTTTCCTGCAGGATTCTCCAAGCTGCAGAGTAAAGATGTGATCCCGGTGGTGGTGGTTAGTTTGGTGCCTCCTGTCCTGGTGGCCATAGTTGCCACCGCCGCCTTCTACTTTTACCGCACACACCGTCCTGACAAACCGGGCCCTCCTGCACGTCCTGACTGGCCCACCAAACGCACCCCAGAGCTCTACCAGGCTTTCGACCTGCCGTGTGGGGGTCTGGGGGCTCAGGGAGAGGGTGGAGGAGGAGGTGTGACGGGTCCTCTGGCTGAAGGGGAGGAGTTTAATGCCAAGGTGCCATCTCCCAACAATGACATCATCAGTGCCATGACAGATTGGCATGGTCAACTGGCTGAACCACTGCCCATCAAGCTGGAGGTCCTGGTGGGGAAGGGGCGCTTCGCTGAAGTGTGGAGGGCACGCCTGCTGCAGGGGGAGAGGGGTGGAGTTAACAGTTTTGAAACTGTGGCGGTGAAGGTGTTTCCAGCTGTAGAGTACGCCTCGTGGAGAAACGAGTGCTCCATCTTCTCTGATCCCAAGCTGGAGCATGACAACGTGGTTCGATTCTTTGCAGCTGAAGAAAGGAGCCCGCCCGGCCACGCCCTCAGGAAGTACTGGCTGGTTTTGGCCTATCACAGCCTCGGGAACCTGCAGGACTTCCTCTCAGCAAACATACTGAGCTGGGAGGAACTTGTTCCCATGGCAGGCAGCATTGCTAGAGGGTTAGCTCATCTCCATAGTGACACAACACCCAGTGGGATACCAAAGGTAAGTCAGTCTACAATCTCTGGAAATCCAGTTTTGCTGGCGAACTAACTGCTAACATGCTAGCAAGCAATTTTAGTGTCTTTAGAGCAACATATCACCCGAGTCACTCACAATGCGAACACCATGTGAGAAGAGAAGTCTTTGTGGCCTGTAAGATTGTTCCTTACCTGCTGCTGTCAGTCTTACTTTGCCCTTTGCAGATGTGATCAGCTGATGATGATGTTGCACGTCTTGCTGTTTGGCGGTGCTTGTTGCCGGTTGTCTGTGTTGCTGTAGGTGCCGGTTGCCCATCGGGACCTGAAGAGCAGTAACATTGTGGTGAAGAGCAGGAAGGAGTGCGTTCTGTGTGACTTTGGTCTGGCGTTAAAACTGGACCTCTCCCTTACTGTCGACGACTACGCCAACAGTGGACAGGTAAACTGTGCAGGTTGTTCGTTGAATATATCACAAAGCAGAACTTTCATCTGGTGTTTTGGTCGTCTTTTGATTGGACTTACCTGTATCATCCTGTCCAGGTGGGGACAGCTCGGTACATGGCTCCTGAGGTACTTGAGTCCAGGGTGAACCTGGAGGACCTTGAGGCCTTTAAACAGATGGATGTTTACTCCATGGCTCTGGTCCTCTGGGAGATGGCCTCCCGCTGCAACACCATCGGAGGTAGGAGCTTCCCCATGTTTCTATATATCTCCAGGAGATGTTCCCCAGCTGGTCTCTAACCCTGTCTATCTGCTGTTTGCTGCTGAGCAGGTCGTGGACAGCAGCTTTTTACAGCTTCTTCTCTGGAAACAACGCTCTGAGAGGGAACCAGAACAGATTAACAAGGAGCTGAAAGATGCTATAAAGCTGTTAATCTCAACAGGTTTCAGTCCTGCAGCCATATTGAAACACGTATGTGAATGTAATGTGTGTGTGTTGCAGAGGTGAAGAGCTACGAGCCGGCGTTTGGCTCCAAGGTTTGCGAGCAGCCCTGTGTGGACAGCATGAGAGACCTGGTGCTGAGGGACAGAGGACGGCCGGATATCCCCTCAGCGTGGACGCAGCACCAGGTCAGATACAAGAGTTCAGACTCTTACCCAGACTACATGGAAGGACCATGTCACGTCTTTGATATCCCGTTGCTTACTGTTTGTCTGTGTCCTCTGATGTCCTGCTGCCTGTCCTCCAGGGGATGAGTGTCTTCTGCTCCACCATCACTGAGTGCTGGGATCACGACCCTGAAGCCAGACTGACGGCTCACTGCGTGGTGGAGCGCTTCAACGCCCTGCAGCAGGAGGAGGAGGAGGAACCCAGGCCAGAAGCTGATGGAGAGGAAGACGGAGACAGAGAAAAGGACTCAGAGACACCAGACAATGACCAGATTCCCTCCTTCTCCACTGCTGCTTCCTCACCCTCACCTTCCTCCTCCATCCAGATTCCTCAGCCAGACTCAAAGAGAGGTGGTTCAGAGGTATCCCAAGATTCCCCGGTTCACGCTGGTTCTGCGGTGTGAGCGGTGGACCTCCTTGTCCCAGGCTACGAGACCCCTCCATCCTGATGCTGGCCTGTGTAATGTTACTGTAACAACATCTTAGTTTGTTAGCATGCTAACTTTTACTAATGATGGGAATGTCATTAGTTCTGCAGGTATTTGGTCATAAACCAAAGTGTTTACACATTAAAAGTCAGAGGATCACCAAAGTTATTACAGTTCATCCTGAGGGGAACATGAACGTCTGAACCACATTTCATCACCATCCATCCAATAGTTGTTGAGATGTTTCAGTCTGGACGCTGCTAGCAGACTGAAAAGATAAAGTCTGTAGTGACCTTCAGTGTGAACGCGGCTCACATCCTGGATGTTTCACCTGAAGACCAGACTGACTTTGTGCCTTAAATAATGAACTCCCTTCAGTCCCACACAGAGAGTGAGCAGTCGGGGGTGTGATGGGAACCTGGATCAGTCAAAGTTCTGCTGGCGGACGCTCAAACTGTTGTGTTGTATGATGACGTTTCATTTTGTAGGAGCTGGTCTCCGTTTTGTTGTTGTGGTATTATTCTTTAATAGTTACTGTGATTATCACGCCTATAACCTGCTCATGAATCAACAGGAGGGAGAGCACCTGTGGAAGGTATTTGTGTCTGCTTAGAAAAACCTGTTCTGACTCTGCACAGAGAAGAACTGGTGTGATTTTCACAAAAATCTCTCACACACACAAACATAATGATATGCAATGTTGTTGTTGCCAAGATGTAAAATGTAAAAATCTTCCACTAATTATTTGTAAATGACTGAAGGATCCAGTGACTAAAAACACAAATCCAGAAAACCACTATGGGATGGAAGCACGGTATCTCTAAACTTTGTTGTTTGTTTTGTAATAAAGTTTGTTTTCTGATACTGATTCATGATTCTAGATTCTGTCTGTAAGTGTGTTTCCATCCTGTTTTATGTGCATGTTATGTTTCAATTTGCACATAAATGTTGGAAATTTGAAAAAGTTGTTCATTAAAAAATGTTTCCCTTCTCGGGTTGTTTAATCTGAAGGCGTTTTAGAGGCATGAAGAGAACAGAATAAATATCCTTCTTCCTCGTCTCTTTATCATGTTGTGACCCTTCAGATTTAAAGGAATAATTCGACATTTCTTGCCACGATGAGAAGAGTGATGAAGCTACAGCCAGGCTAGCTGTTTCCCCGTTTCCAGTCTTTACGCTAAGCTAAGCTAAGCTAAGCTAAGCTAACCCTCTCCTAGCTGTAGCTTCATATTTACCGTACAAACATGTAAGTGCTGTGGATCTTGAGAAGAAAGCGAATAAGTATTATTTCCCAAAATGTCAAATTATTCCTTAAAGGTCTGAAACACACATTCAGGATAAACTATTGGTCTTTGACAAGCTCACATTTTCCCCTCAACAATAATTAAAAGTTGAATTTCCACCGTCAGAGGAAACAAATGAAAGAGAAGTTGAAAACCACCAAAACTTTACAACAATGTCTTTTAAGTTTTGGGTCGGGGATAAACATGGGACGTGGGTTCTGGTGGTTACCAGTACTTTTTATTATGCCGGGGTTAGACATGACTGATGTTCTCATTTGGGTCTGAAACAGTCAGGAACCACAACACAGATGAAGCTGAGGAGGAACGCCCAGATCCTATGATGACAGAACGTCCAGCTGCTGCTCTGAACTGATCGCTGAACACTAATATACCAAAGCATGCTGTTGGGTTGCTGCAGAATAATCAAACACTTCAACTTTAAAGACTTGCTGTGATGCAGAAAACACAAATGCAAACTGCTGACAGATTAAAAAAAACAGTTAATTTGTTTTTAAAAGAGCTGTAGTGTCATCGAATGAAGGACTTCTTCACACATCTGGGTTTCAGCACAGACTCTTTTACTCTCAGATCAGCTTGAAGCTGCTACATGACGGCAGCAATTCATGATTATTTTCATCATCTGTTGATTATTTTCTGTAAAATGTGAAAAAATATTTAAAACTTCACATCACATTTTTTCACAGAACCCAAAGTCACGTCTTCAAATGTCTTGTTTTGTTCGGTCAACAGTTCAAAACCCAAAAGATATTCAGAACTAATGACATTCCCATCAGCCTCAGCTGGACTTTGTGTTTATTGCTAATTTGCTAATGTTAGCATGCCAACATGCTAAACTGGTGAACACAGTTAACATTATACCTGCTTAAAAGAGTTTAAGAGCTTAAAAGAGATTTATAATTGCTCTCCTACAACTCTGTCAGACTCATCAATGCAGCAGAACCAGAGATATACTCTTTTTTATTCCACACACTTTTCTTCTGTGTCAAAACCTGGCGCCTACATTACCCACAATGCAACTCTCCCTCCGGCAGTTGTGTGTGAGATTGGGGTGTGTTATGCTAGTAGCTGCTAAAGTAGCCTGCAGCAGAGCTGAGCAGCGGGCTGCAGAGGTCTGTCAGCTCACTTCTTTCTAACTCCACACCAACAGACTGTTTTCGTCTTCAGCCCCGACCCACGCTGACTCGAGTGACATCATTAGAGGACATTTATCAGACTGCACACAGCGCCCTCTGGAGACTCTGAAGGCTTTATACTTTATTCACCTGGAAACAGACGCTGAGGTGGAAAATCAGTTCAACTTTAATCCAAATAGTTTAGATTAATTTTCCATCAGCAGAACACAGTTTAACTTGACCCGACTCGCTGACTCTTAACAGGATGTTCACCAGAACCAAATAGAAGTGACACTTTGTGTCCGGAGCCGAAGCAGACGGGATCAAAAGAAGCATTAAGGGCCTCGGACAGACACAGAGCAGCCTTTCATCAGTCACTCAGCCATCAGAGATAATCACATTCACTTCGTCTCTCAGTCAAGTTAATCCATGTTTGGTGTCAGACTGTGGGAACCTACATCTCACACACACACACACACACACACACACACAGGAAGTGCGTACAAATGTATTAGATCGGAATCTATGTATTAAAATGTGTTTAGCGCTTAAAGCTACAGTTTGTGCTGCTATTCTACTACAGCAACAGCTCCTACTGCTATCATTAGAGCCGGACTGATATGGCGGCCTGCGCCAGCTGATATTTGGGTATCGGTGTAAATGTCGGCTGATAACAAGAACTTACAGGTCAGAATTTATATTAATTATTAAATAATAAAAAACAAGTATATACGTGTTATTTTCTTCATCTATATCATCTAGCCAATAATACATTAGGATTGAATTGGTTATCATGCTTTCCATAATATTGTTAGTAGTCCATAATAAAGGCATCACTTTGGCTAACTGATCTGAGAGCAGCTTGTCTCTTCAAATATATAAAAAATCATCCAAACCTGTGTCAGAATTTACACAGTGCACTCCTAAATACGTCTGTGTTCAATTAATTACCACAAACAGGAGGTCATTTTGGGGCAGACAACTACTACTTTGCCCCGGGGCCTCTCATGGTCCACCGGGCCTCTCATGGTCCACGGGGCCTCTCATGGTCCACGGGGCCTCCTAGCGGATTGATCCAGATGACAAGGGGCACAAAGACGCACATATCTAGGCTGTGAGTGACTCCTCTTGTCAACAGACGATCTTTGGAGCACTGTGCCTCCTTACTAAGCTGACAGCCGTACACGACATGTTCCATAGAGTGACTCCTCTTGTCAACAGAGGATCTTCGGAGCGCCGGTCCCCAGCAACAAACCAGGACCCGGCGTAGCTGTTCGGCGCAGATTTGACCTCTTACGGGCCGGTGTTACTGCCACCACTGCGGTCTCTTCTCTTCACATTTAAACGTGGGAGGTTTTTGCGGGATGCCAACATGTTCTGATTCACCCTGCAAGCGATGAATGAAACGAGCAGCGAGGGGACCGGACCGGCGGAGGTTCTGTTGACTTCGGGCTGCCGAGCTCCGCTTGTCGGTCTGGTCGGAGGATGGAGCCGAAGCTGAGCGGGGATGGCAAGCCGTCCGTGTCCTGGTTCCTCGGCCCTGCCCTCCTCTTGTCCATCCTGGCTGTGTTAGTGAGCTGCCATGGGACGTGCAAACACCGAGCCCCCGCTCCCACTGAGGTGAGCTAAGCTAACCTAGCTACAGAACTGTGGCAGCGGAGGGGATAAGCTCGCTAGCCCGCTAGCTGTGGTGGCTAATTAACGTATCTGTTTATATTGTGTAATAAGATAACTACTTTACCGTGTCCCGTACGTTGAAATTTATTTCTCGACACCCACTAGAGCCAACCCCGATTCCCATTATGATGTGAAATATTTGTTTTTGTGAACATGCTCAAAAAACACTTGAGCGTGTTCAGCTAGCAGCTTAAACGAGATTTGCTCCACAGTTAGCTAGCAAGCTAACAGGCTAAGATGAGGCTACTGTTACTGACAGAGTTGACTGTGTTTGATGACAATAAGCATAACGTGCAGCATCTGTCGGGCACATTCAAAGTGAGTTCAATGTGCACCGTTCCTTCATCAGTGTTAACGGTTCACATTTAGCCTGCGTTCCCCTAGCAACAACCAATATAACACTTCCGGCTACTTTTCTTCAGAATAAAAGCACCATCTGCGCAAAGCTAACATTAATTAAAAATGTATATTTAGCACAAAATGCGCCGGAATGGACTCCTACGTTCTGTGCAATGTTTTTGGTGGTGAAAATTAAATTAAATAAACATGTGGTCATTTGTTGGTAGTTCCCCTCCAATAAATTGTGAAAATGCAAACTTTAAGTAATAACCAGTAATAAGTGTAATAACTGTCAATGTTTACATCCAGGCATGATGTTTATTTTAAAATGTATGCGCCATGTATGTATAAGATGATGATGATGATGATGGCTATTTGTTTTTCTTTTATATATCTATACATGCTGCTAGTGGAGTAGATTGCTGCCAAACCAAATTTCGTTGTTTAACATGCAATGACAATGAAGCATCAAATATTGGCTTTTTGAGGCTGTTATTGACCAACAAGTAATAGGTCAGATATTTATTATTGATTTTGTGTTTGTACTGAGTGGACAGACAGAGTGGCAGGTGAAGGAAAAAAGAGTGTCCTCACACTGGATTAAAGCTCCAAAAAGTTTTATTTGTCACATTTACAGATTGTCTCCACATTGCCCAGCCTTAACCTGTCTGTTGCTTCTCATCATTTCTCCGGCCTCTTTCAGGTCGTCCATCACGTCTACTTGAAGCCTGAGCGCTTGACTAAGAGAAGCTCTCCTGACGACCTTCAGCTGAAGATAAAGATCATCTACGACTACAGCATTGACCAGTGAGTTCTGCAGCTGCTCACTTTCACTAACATGAACAGAGACAACATATATAAGGTCTTAAAGGTAGACGGGACCATCGTCATCAACCGTTCTACAAGCCTCATGAAAAAACTAAAAGAAGCTGTAGCCTGAGATTTCATAGTTTCTCTGACTGTAAGTGATGTTCTCTCTCTCCACAGGCTTCCTGCAGACAAGCGGAGACTGGTAAAGGTGAGGAACACCTGAGACCTTAAAGTGTACAGCACATTTTGTAATAATTAGAATTTGAGTTGTACCGTCCACATGCTTGCACGTGTGAATCCTCGTGCAATATAAACAAAACAGGGACTCACCCATAAAAACATAGCTTTAAAGCACTAGTAGTGGCCTTTAAAGCTGAAATCCAATATCCTAATGCTTTTTCAAAATTACTACAAAGAAATTGAAATGAAATTGGCTCTTGAGAGCCAATTTGGAGGGTTTTTCTGATGATTTCAGGCTAATTTAAGTCTTCTTGGTGGCTCCATCTGGTGGCCACCAGAGGAACAGCAGCGTGAAGCACGTCTTCAGTGGATTCAACGTCCAGCCGTGGTGGTTGTTGTTTGGCTCTCTTGCTTTTGCTGACTTGCAGTAGTTGAAGGTCTCACCTGGCTGCAGTGATGTAGACCTGTACATCAGTACACCCTGACATCATGTGGTTACCCCACCCATCAGTGATGCTGGTTGAGGTCAGAGGTGTATCAGACTGAAACAGCGCTGTTGTGTGTGTGTGTGTGTGTGTGTGTGTGTGTGTGTGTGTGTGTGTGTGTGTGTGTGTGTGTGTCCTCAGGATAAGCTGTTTCCTCAGGCCATCGATTACCTGCAGAGGGCCTTCAGTGTGAGGCGCCGGGTCGGGCCTGTGCTGCTCAGCAGGTATGTGGCCTGTCCCATCACAATAGTAATAGAGATTTAAAATAAGAATACAGAATTGTTCTTGCATGAGGCCCAATGTCTGGTTTCCCCTGTGGATTCAGTTTCAAGCCCTCAAACACAATCTGCACTCATTACACTAAAAACATTGCTGATGTGGTGGTGGGGGGGCAGAGCTGAAACAGTGTGCTTGTTCTTTAACCACGATGAGTTTGTTAACGTCAGTGCTTGTTGTCTCTGTCGTCTCAGACAATGTGCAACCAACCAGTACCTGAGGAAGAGAGATGACCCTCATCGCTACTGCCAGGACGCCTGTACAGACGTCACCCGGTGCGGCCCCGTCATTGTGCCACAGCACCACCTGCAGGTCAGGAAGGGCCACAGATGATGGATAATGTGATAAAACCCAAAATTAAAACTGCTTTTTAATTTTCTAGCTTTTTAAAACCAATTTCCAAGTTGTTGCACATGTAACCATAACAACGTGTTAGGCTAAATATTCAGTGCTTTGAGTTTATTTATATAGAACATTTCTATAGCAGATGTCACAACGTGCTACGCAATTAAAGACAACAGAAATGACTGGCTATCATTGGTCAATCAGATATTATGACTATAAAATAATCGACCCAAGCAACAGTGGACTCAAGACTGATCCCTGGGGGACACCACAGGAAAGGAGGGACTGCCAGAGATCCAGTGAAGGATTTTCAGGCTAAACCATTATTCAGGGTGCTCGATGACAGTAGAGTGATCTACTTTCTCAAAGGCAGATCTGAGATTAAGGAGGATTGAGTGAGATGAGGGAGAAGAATGGAAAAATGCGGGCTGGAAAAGACCAAAATGAGGAGGCAGGTGGTGAGATGGGCCAATAAAGGGACGAGGGTGGAAGGAGGGAAGGATGAAAGAAGGTTTTTGTCAGGATGTTAATCTCAATATGGTTATTAATATGTGGAAAAGCTTTGTCCGTGCTTCCTGCAGAGTTCTACCTTCAGATTTGATCTCGAAGCAGCTCTTTAGTGCAACCAAACCACACGAATCAGTCGGGTCGACAGGAGGATAGAACGGTGCATCATCTGCATAAGAATGAAACTACTTTATATTATCGTGATCCCCTCACAGATTCTTACATAAAGACTCTCTTTGCTCACTCTTGTCTTGTATTTCTCTCCTAGCAATGCAAGGTGTGCAGCGAATCAGGGATGTCTTGCGGCCCCCTGGGGCCCCCAGATGGCCCCGGAGTGGAAGGGTCCGACTTTGTGCTCTACGTCAGCGGCATCACCACAGAGCGCTGTGGACAGGAGAACATAGTGGCCTACGCTGCGTACTGCCAGCTGGAGGCAGAGCTGGACAGGTGGGGAGGACAACGAACGCAGTCACGGATGTTCATGTGTCTTTAGACATTTCAGAGAGGGATGTATCGTAGCCGATTGCTTTTCTTTTGTTCCATTTCTTGTTTTGTTTTTTAACTTTGAACATAAAACAGTTACACACACACACATATACCTGTGCATTGTCTGCATACAAATTATGTCCACTAATTAGGTGACTTATCATGGAACTGTCATTATTGTGGGCAAGCTATCGTGTACCTTACCCTGTGATCCCCCCCCCCCTTTAGACCGGTAGCAGGCTATGCCAACCTGTGTCCTGCTATGATCTCCTCTCAGCCTCAGGAATTTGAAGGGATGCTCTCCACCGTCGAACACGAGATCATCCACGCTCTGGTCAGTGCAGCAACATTTATCTTTTAATCTTCTGTCAAATTGTGCTTTTCTTGTTGTAAAGAAACTTTCTGACCAAGCTGCTTGGCTGGAACCATCTCAGGTAGAGCCGATACTGGGACCCTCAGAGCTAACAAGCTAGTTAGCCCAGTCGCTAACAGGACAACAAGTCTCCACAGTGCATTAACCGCTGTATCAGCATGATGTCCTCCTGTCTCCTGACTGTGTGTGAACCAGTTTACACTCTGACAGAGGAGCTGCAATAAAACTGGATGTTAGCAACACAGCTAATAAGCTACGGTAGCTTCCTCCATGTTGGGCTCTCCGTCACCTCCTGTTATCCGTCAACAGTGTACATTTGCGTGTCAGAGTTCACCAAAGTTGTTTAAGTCAACATGAAAGATTAGCACAGATTTACTTCAACCCTGCGAATGAAACTGATTGTGGCGTTAACGTGTTCACAACAGAATGTGTGTGGATGATTTCTGTGGATGTAAATGAAGCTCGGCCTGCGTGCCGTTTCTCCTCTGTCCACCAGGGGTTTTCAGCGGGTCTGTTTGCCTTCTACCACGACGACGAGGGCAAACCTCTGACTCCTCGCTTTGCCAGCGGCCTGCCCCCCTTCAACGAGAGGTGAAGACGGTTTGTGTCTGCTCAGTCAGGCTGTGGTGGGACGGGTTCTCGAGTAGTGGCCTTCATTTACCTCAGGGGCAGAGAGAACCAGGCCTTTATGTCTGATTTCCCCAGTTAATATAAACTCAACTCTTCCTCTGTGTTTACTTGATGAGTTCAGTATAATGTTCATTCCCACAGGACTAATTCCATCAGTACAGCAGCAGAGGCATGTCAGGAATTTTCACATTAAAAGTCTTTCCCTTTTATAGGTAGGCTTTTAATGTGTTGACGGTAGCCTAACGTCAGTCAGGGGAACAACGAAGAAGAAACGACTGCAGTAAATTTAAAGAAAGAGAAACTGAAGCAGCGACCAGCTGATTATTTAGATACGTAAACATACTCACCTTTATCAGTCAGCATCTGTGTTAAACCTGTGTGTGCGTGTGCGTGCGTGTGTGCCAGCCTGGGTCTGTACCAGTGGAGTGAGGCGGTGATCAGGAGGGTCAGCAGGCTGTGGGACATCAGAGGAGGCGTGATGGTCCGACACCAGGTCCACGTCCTGGTCACTCCCCGCGTCGTGGTGAGAAGCAGCTTGCTGTTTAAATCTCACTTTGACACCTGGACGTACCTGCAGATTTATGACATCAGTTAGTTTGGAGCCAATCAGGGTCCAGTATGAAACGTACACTGAAGCCTAGGAGACGTCTCGTGTGGAAATAAAACACATTAGCACATTCAGAGATTCTGGAGTTTTCCATGAGGGGGAAGGAAAAACCAGATTAGACAGATTATTATTCGAAGCAGAGAATTTTTAGATGTCTTGAAACACGTGTGGAGGCGTTTTTACTGAGAGAATTAATACTATACTAATTACTATTTTGATAATCGATTCATCATTTTTGTCAAATTTCCAGCTTCTGTGAAGATTTGCTGCTTTTCTTTGTCAGATGTTTTCGGTCGGACAGAACGAGACACTGAAAACGTCTCTGGGGGAAATTAAAACGGCATTTTTACTATTTTATGACAATTCAAAACAATGAATCAAGAAAATAATAGTTAATAATTGTTTAATTGTTGTCAGTAAGTGACTGAGTCTGGTTCCAGGAGGAGGCGAGGAGACATTTTAACTGTCCCATCTTGGAGGGGATGGAGCTGGAGAACCAGGGGGGGACGGGGACTGAGCTGAACCACTGGGAGAAGAGACTGCTGGAGGTAACCGCTGCCTCTCTGTGGCTGTGAGCACATTTGGGTTTCTCCTTGTTCTTAATCATTTTCTGCCCCCCCCCAGAACGAGGCCATGACCGGCTCCCACACCCAGAACCGGGTGTTTTCCCGGCTGACCCTGGCCATCATGGAGGACAGCGGCTGGTACCGAGCCAACTACAGCATGGCTCAGAGGCTGGACTGGGGCCGCGGCCTCGGCTGCGACTTCGTCATGAAGAGCTGCAAGTTCTGGATGGACAGACAGAGACAAAGGTCACAGTGAGACTGAAACTTCAGATTTGTAGCTGCCATCACAAAGAAAATCAGCTCTAATCCTGTTAAAGTTTTCAGCTTTAGACTCTTTGATCAAGTTTTTTTAACCTTCATCCCGATCCGAGTCCTTTAATATCTGCTGATACGTATTTTTACCTAAACGTGGATTAAATATGTGACACATTGAAACAACAGCTGAAGGCGTTACAGCAGCTTAGAACAAAAAAGACAAAACCTTTACAACACTTATCAACAGTAACTTCAGATACAGTTGATCAGCTTAAATTATTGATCAGATGGATGAGAGCTGAACTGGAGAATGTGACTACTGAAACTGACGTGATCCTCTAGAGAGAAGACGTCTCACTCTGTCGTTGGATTACTGAGTGTACAGTGGTATCACAGAGTGGAGCTTCTTCCCTCACAGAGGATCTTCGGTTGAGTTCAGACACTTTACTTTTGCTCTGAGTGAACGTTATTTACTGATGGCTGACGAGACGTTTGTCGTGTTAAATGCTCAAAGTGACGTCAGCTGAACACGAGCAGCTGCCTCCTGAACGTTTTCTGCACTCTGGCGATGAGAAAGCGAGGAGAGACGCGTTGGAGTCGCAGCTCAGTGACCAAATAATATTTCACTGTCACAAACTCGCAGTGGGCTGTTGTCACGGCGACGTAGCTCAGGCTGAAAGCGTGTTTCCTGGAGACCTGATTAATTGAATGTCATTAACCAGCTTTCAGTGTTTACAGCAGTTTACGGAGCTGGTTATTATGTTACATGTCAGACAAAATGATCATCTGATTCTGAACAGTTTTGCTTCATTTGTGTTTTTAAATCAGATTTTCATCTTTTCTCTAACCTTTAAAATAAAGAAAACTCATGAAATGTATTTGCTGCTGCAGACGTCACGCTGTGACTCCGTACTGCGACACGGTGCGAGCGTCTCCTCTGCAGCTCACCTGCAGACAGGACCAGCTGGCCGTGGCCGTCTGCAACCTGCAGAAATACCCGCAGGAGCTGCCTCTGGAGTACCAGGTGCACACACACACACACACACACACACAGAGTCGTGTTTCCATCACTTCAGAGGACATTACATTGACTTACATTCATTTTCTGGAGACTCACTTTATAAACCAGGTCCTCACCCTAACGTTTAATGATTTACGTTATGGGGACTTTGTTTTGTCCCCAAAAGGAAGGCGAGTCCCCACAACATGAGTAATACATGTACACACACACACACACACACACACACACACACACACACATTGACATGGATCTGTTCAATCAAACTTTATTGATATAGCACAAGTCATACAGCAAACACAACTCCAAGTGCTGAAAATAAAAAGAACGGATTCAGATCAAGTATAGTAGAATAAAACTAATAATAGAAGAAATAAGAAGAAAATCAACACACAGGCTGAACCGCTGTGTTCAGTCGAGGCGCCAAAGTGTTGATTGTAATTAATAAAGTACATTTCTATGCTGATTAGTAAAATGTCTAAAGTGTTTGGATGAAACAAGCAAACCTTCAGTCCACAGATTTTACCAGTTTTCTTTTGATTGACTGATGGATTCATCTATAAATAGTTTCAGCTCTAAACTCAGTTGAACCTCCTGTAATATTACTTTAATGTACTGCATGTCACCTGACTGTGTGTGTGTGTGTGTGTGTGTGTGTGTGTGTGTGTGTGTGTGTGTGTGTCAGTACTTCGAGAGGATCCCGGACGTGGCTGCTGATCAGCTGGCGTTCTTCGGCGGCGCCGTGGAGATCGCTGACTTCTGTCCGTTCAGCCAGGAGTTCAGCTGGCACCTCAGCGGGGAATATCACAGGAACTCGTACTGCAGAGTGTCTGAGAACCAGCCAGGTGCCCCACGCCGAACACACTCACCTGTGGGAGATATAATGCTATCGTGGAACTTAAGTTTACGTGGTCATTTTAATATTGTCCTGCAGTAAGAAATAGATGTATGGATTAAATTCATCTACAGTCCACCGAGTATTAGAGGAACAACTCTGAGAACATGCAGCAGCACGGTGACAGGAAGGTTCGCTGATGCAACTATCAGCTGTGGATGTAACGCTAACGTTCAGTAACACTGTGTGTGTGTGTGTGTGTGTGTGTGTGTGTGTGTTCAGACTGGTGGAGGAACTATGGAGCAGAGCAGTACGGACCGGACTCCGTGTGTCTGTACCAGAAGTCGGCCTTTGTGATGGAGCAGTGCATGAGGAAGATGACGTACCCGGACTGGGGCTCCGGCTGCTACAAGGTGCTGTTCAGAAAAGCTGTTTCATTTCGACTCGGACACAGACTCAGACGCAGACGCAGACTCTGTCTGGTTTTTAAGACGCTGTCTTCCTGTGCGTCCAGGTGTCGTGCTCAGCTCAGGGTCTGATGGTGTCCGTTCAGGATCGCTCCTTCCTCTGCGTCCGTAGAGGTCAGCTGCTGAGCGTCAGCGTGCGAGTCAGCGGCTGGGTCTACAACGGCGTCCTGATCTGCCCCGCCTGCACCGACTTCTGTGACGACTGCCCCCTCCCCCACCAGCTCCCGCCCATCAACGCCTCCAGGAGTAACCCCATTGGTCAGTGTTGTCTTGCTGTCGCACGGAGAGGACGGAACCTGAAACTGAATCTTATTTCCAACATTGTGTTGAAACAACACACACAACATATTCACATATTTAAATTTAAAGAAATATTTTAAAATAAATTAAATAAAATAACACGTATATATCCAGAAAGTAATAATTCTGTAGTGCATTTTTTGAATTTGTTGCAGTTTATTTGATAATGTAATTCATTGATTAGTTGACCTACAGCAAATTAATCAATAACACAAATCTTTTCATTTATCAAGTAACAACATTAACATTGTGTGTGTGTGTGTGTGTGTGTGTGTGTGTGGGTGTGTGTGTGTGTGGGTGGGGGGTGTTTCAGACCCCTGCTCCAGCTCTCCAGGTCTGGTCGTCACTCTGTGGCTCCTGCTGCTGAACCTGCTCCCCCTGGTGGCTGGACTGCTGCTCTGCCACTGCAGCTGATCACACACACACACACACACACACACACACACACACACACACACAGGTAGCAGAACACTCACCTGTAGTCCTCTGTGGATTTGGGTGGCAGGTCCATCTTTTGTTTCCTCCCTCTGTCCTCAGAGTCTCTTCCCTTCCTCTCCTCTCCAGTCCTCCAGTCTTTCCTGATCCACTGTGTGTCTGTCTGTCAGGGATCTTCCTGCTGGTCCAGCTGCCAGTCAGGCATCAGGTGTGCAGTGACCCACATGCACCATCAGTCCTCTGCTTTAACAGCAACCAATCAGATCACTTCTTTGGCCCAAGACAGCGGACTGGACGCCACCCGTCTCCCGTGGTGCAGCAGAACGCTTTTTTTTACCCAGAATCCTCCTCCTGCTTCATCAGTTTCTCTCTTACAGCTGGAGGACCTCAGAGGGAGATCTGTCTTCTCACTGACAGGAAGTGGACTCTGGGATTGTTCATGACAGTTTAAGTGTCTGTGCGTCTGGCCGGATTTAAAGCTACAGACACGTTTTAAAAACTGGTTCTTTTAATGTAAAAGCTCACGTCCTCTGAGTGACCTGTGTGTCTGGTGACCTCTGGTGGCCGCAGGAGGTCACTGTTTTAATATTTTACAGGATCTTTTACCCAGAAAACTTGTAAATATAAATATGACATTTCCCGTTTTTAGAGGCAGGCGGGGGGGGAGTGGTGCAGTAAGTTTCCCGCCTCCTGCAGAAAGGTCACTGGTTGTTAAACTCATTATGTCACATTCCGGAAGCTAAATGAACCTGTAGCAGGTCAGGATGTGACAGCAGAGTGCAGCTCTCTGCCGGTGCAACAGCAGCAGTTTTAGGAGGTCAAAGGTCATAACTAAGGTTTTACATCAACATCGGCTCAGATTATATCAAAAAAGGCTCCTGTCAGCAGCAGCAGCTCTGCTGCAGTGTGGTTGGTTGGTGTTGGCAACAGAAGAGGATAATAAGCCATTTACACTTCGCCTGAACAAGCCATAGTTTGATGATGATGATGATGATGACGAAGGGGAAATGTTAGGCTGCGTTCAGACAGAATGAGGCATTGTGGAGATCGGTGCGGCAGTGTCGCATCAATACAAGCAACCGCACGCCGATTGACGTCCTCGTGCAGCGCTGAACAGCTGATGCAGAGTCGTCACGGCGGCACAGTTGCTCGGTTAACGGCTGAATGCTACAATGCTAAAGTAGTTCTTCACCTGTTTGATTTATATTTTGTTATTTTTCCCGACAAAGAAATGAAATCCTCCTGAGACCTTTATGTCTCTCACAGAGCCAGCAGGAAGTGTGTTTGTGTCACGTGACGTCGTCAGCAGTATTGAAGGTTTAGATGTGAAGGATAAACCAACATGCTGACATGTTATTCTCCACAGGTTCTGGTTTTATTGATTAATTCTCCGTTCACCTTCTCTGTGCTGAGCAGCATCTGAAAGATAACGGCCCGAGGCTGCGTTCACAGCCAGCATGCTCAGTGAGAATGACCTTTGACCTGTGGTGTCACGCTGGACGAGTGTGTGTTCAGACGCTCTTCATCATAATAACTTACTGTTCTCAATGGTTCTTTCTTTATGGAAAGTGTTGAAGACGCAGCTGCTGGTGCTTCATCTCCTCTGTGTGAGAAAATAAGTGGACCATTGAGTTGACATAGGTTTGTCACACATGCTGTTTCCAAGGCAACACTGGAGCTTTATTTAAAGGTGTTCCTGCTGCTGTTCTTTAGTACAGCTTGCTTTTATTCTGAAACACTGGAGGAAAAAACTTTTCTGTTTGGCTGAAATGAAGAAAACACTGAGCGACTGAAAGCTGGAGGTGGTTTTATTTATTGAGACTCATAATGTAGTTCTTCATCAGGTCTGTGTTCTGTTGAAACTACAGGAAGTCAAACTTTTTCAGCTTCAGGCGCCGCTGAACAACTTTCATAGGAAAGAACGTGGCCCCGACCCTGCGTCCAGGTCTCTATAGATCCATGATCTGACCCGGCTACAGGACACTGGACAGACGTCCTCATGGGCGAGTTTGAATTATTCTTTCGTGTCGGCCATGTTTCAGAGTTAACAGCTGATCAGTCATGTGAGTTAAACGTTTACTGCATCAACTCTTCCTCCACAGAGCAGAATGTTTTTTGCACAATTGAGGACGTTTTCTCGAATGCTGCTGTTCTTTCCACACAGCTTCTCTAATGTGAAACTTTAAACTGTTTGTGGAAACGCGACTTCTGACTCTGCGTTTGTTCTGCTTTCATTTGTTGTTTACTGCTGATGGAAACTGGAGGATCGTCCTGTTCATTGGAAGCAGCGTTGAAGCTGTTGAGAAACTCTTTGCATTATTTAACTGACAATTGTTGGATTTATTTAATTTTTTTAGAAAAAGGGCTGCTTTTTAAGACAAATCCAGACAACAGAAACATTTGTCTATGAAAATAAATGCTGTCTGCATCCAGAGACGTCCGAGTCCAGTCTTCTTTTAATCTGTTCAATAATCAAATACAGGATTTATATTTTGAGTGTGAAGGTTTGTTTGAATTAAAAACATGGAGCTAAATGGTTCCCATCAGGAACGACTACAGTTTGTGTATTAAAACAAAGAAGACTAAATGTCTTCTTCTTTAAAGAAACTCTTTTTGGTAACGGATCAAACCTTCATTTAACCTCCAACCTTCCTGATCCAGAGCTCAGACCCACAGCGGCCATCTTTCCCAGGTCTCCTACCTGCTCCTGAACTGCTCACGACATTAACGACAGCTGCTGATCTTAATTGGTCCTGTTAAATAAAATCCACTCAGCTGGAACTTTAACGAGCTGTTAACATTTATTTGACATTAAAATTAATAAACGTTTAAACCGTGGAGCAGAAAACACGGCTGAGGGTGGAGCGGCGGTTCTTAACCGCAGTACAGTCACACTACAGGGTGGTGATGAGGTTCCTGGCCAATACCTTCTCTCAGAGATCCTTTACCTTGAGCCGGCTGACCGATGACCTGTGACCCAGGTATCAGACGGGGGTCTGGACTCTACATACGCAGTTAAACATGAGTTAGAGCCACAGACTGACCCGGATCAGTGGCAGCTTGGTTCTTATCATTGCTTTCAGATAAACGAGCCTATGTGCTGCAGGTTTTAAGTGGATCTGGTGGTACCTCAGATAGCCTGAGGGGGACGCAAGACTGGGTTCCAGAGCCCCGAGCCTCCTCTAGCCATGTACCATCACTTTAGCATCGCATAGTTAAACTGAAAACACTCACCGGTACTCAACAAGTCTCTCCACCTCCAACATGAAGAGTCCAACAGGTGGAGCTCAAACTCGAGGTGTCACACAGAAGGTGCACGCTGCACGAGGCTCCGCCCGTACGTCACAGGAAGCACGTGAGAAGACGCTGAAGTTTCTTAACAAACCTTATTTAGCAAGTCAGGGCAGCACAGGGGCTCAGGGGTTAGCAACACGGTCCTGGGTTTGAATCCCAGCTGGGTCGGGGCCTTTCTCCTCGATACAGAACTGGAGCTGGTCCCGGGCACTGCTCCGAACACTGAGTCCAGTTTCAGAACCCACCAGCTGTCGTCTTATGATGATTTGAATGCAGATACATTTTTAAAAAGCTAATCTCTGGGGTTCAGTGTGTTCGACCTCCGTTTGCTCTCCACACGGACCGTCTACCTGCAACCAAAGCCCGCTCAAACGTGACTGGCCAATACTACTCGGACTACAAACGGAAACCAGAACACTTCCGTTCCCAAATCTTACAGATATCTGTTTATAGAGATTAACTGCAGTCCTGCGGGGATCAATAAAGGAGGACTTAAGTATTTTGGATCATACATGAGGCACACAGGTTGGCTGGGGAGTAAAACTGAGTGCTGCGATGAGTTTGATAGGAAGTCGTGGTGAAGAGAGTTCTCATTTCATTCTTCTTCTTCGGTTCCTTTCTCATTGATTATTGTCCTGTTTGTGCATCACAGCTCAGCGGAGCCATATTTCACAACAACATAAGGAGGAAGTACTCCGATCCTTTACTGCAGTAAAAGTACTAACACATTGTACAAATACTCTGTTATAAGTAAAAGTCCTGCATTGAAAATGTTACTTAAGTAAAAGTATGTAAGTATAATCAGGAAAATGTATTTAAAGTATTAAAGTTAAATGTGTACTGAAGTGCAGTACTTGAGTAAATGTACTGGATATAACGTTTCTGTTTATTAGCTGCAGCTGTATATCTGAGACTACAGTCCTGCGGGGGGCCGGGCCTGCTCCCCCATCTCCTTGATCCACAGGAACCCCACCTGGGTGCCGAAGTGGGCTCCGTCCCTGACGTGTGAGAAGACGGTTTCGGGGTGGCAGGAGGTGCAGGGCGTCACGCAGGACCGCCCCGTCACCGTGTCATCGTGGAGGTTTTCGGGCAGGATGCCGCCTTTCTGAAGGAGAATCCTGGGGAGGGGAGTCAGACAAGGATCAGGTCAGCACAGCAGAATACAGCAGAGCTGAGGTGGAGGGGACAGGTGCATGCAGGTGTTCTAACAACAGGAAGTTAGTTATTGTAGTTTGTCAGCAGGTGGAGCTGCAGCAGATCATTATCTCTGATGTCCAGAGAGAACAAAGAGGCTGCAGAAGCTGCTTGTAGCTTCTCTTCAGTATCAGTGATCCAGTGATGCTGTCTGTGCCTCCGTGTGTCCACTGCAGCCAGGAGCTGCTGACGGAGACTCAGACAGGCTGAAAGAGTTGTAGCCTACAGCTAACTGACTGAATCCAAGGGCAGCATTATACGTGTTATACTATAACACGAACATCTGTACCAAACTTCATCACAATCCATCAAATAATTCACCTGCTTCACCTGTGTGGTGGTGCAGAGCGCTACCTGTTGGCGAGGCGGATGTTGACGTGTGGTCTGGCTGACTCTGGATCGGGGACGCAGTCTGGGTGGATGCTGTGGAAGTCGAGCGCCTGCTCTCTCCACAGGGTGAAACAACACGCCCCCACCGACGGCCCCACGGCAACCACGATGTCGCTCACCCGGCAACCGAACTCCGTCACCATGGCCTCCACCGTCGCCATGGCAACCCCCATCAGGGTTCCTTTCCACCCTGAGGACCAGCGGAGGAGAGTCGGCACAAACGTGAGGTACTTTGTTTTCATGATGCTTTCTACTTCTACATCTCAGAGGGATTACTGTACAGCTTTAGTTACTTTACAGATTTTACTCCTCAAACATTTGATCAGTTTATAAAATATAAATGATTACAGATGTTAAAATGTTAAAATGAGCTCCACCATGACAACATCCAGATGCTCAGACGGTAGTTAATCAGGAATAAAGTTAAATTAATAAATTACATTTTGCGTAATGAGTACTTTTACTTGTGATACTTGTTTTTAAACCATGTAGTCCCAGGTGTGGCATTACTCTTCCGTATAATCTATATTTATTTTGAGTTCTTACAAACATTTCTGGAATAACGGAGATTCGATGTCGTCTCAAACATCTTTTAAAACGCGTCGAGCATCTACCTGCATGAGCGGCTGCGATGACCTTTGACACCGGATCAGCGAACAGGATCGGCATGCAGTCGGCTCCTGGAGCTGCTATAACCACCCCGGTCTGATTGGTTACCATGGCGTCGTAGCTCTCCGGCTCGGCTTTCCCCAGAACCCAAACATCGCTGGCGTGAGACGCCTGCAGGAAACAGCACATCCGGAAATTCACTTTCACATTCAGTTCACGAGTCTCTTTACAACAACAGACACGCACATTTATTAACAACTAAAAGAGGCTTTTCCTTATATTACTTCGTTTTTCTTGATAAATCACACCTGCTGTGGATCAACCCCGTCACTACAGATTAACTGAGGAGCCACTAGGTGGCAGTACACACAAGAGAAACCTCAACTTCTGCTATTGCAGAAGGAGAATCAGCTGCCTGCATGCGGTCTATAATCTTGTGCTGCGCAGGATGGTCCATGTAAAGACAGTTAAGCACCTTGACCAGGCGTAGCGGCCGCGGGTGGAAACCAGCATGGAGGGCCAGTCGCCGGATGTTCTCCATCACCACGGCCCCGGGGTCCCTCCTCCTGCTGCTGCTGAACAGGTTCAAGGAGGACAGGGCTGGGATGTAGGACACACCACCTGTACGAGTACTGAAGCCATGACCGAAACAGCCTGAGAGGCAGGAGGAGAAAGTGAAAGTGATAAATTGCTTTTTGTTTTATATTAATAGTCACTTATTATCAAAAAATTGGTAGATACTTGAATAGAGTTTGTTAAGGCTTATTTCACGTTATTGTTAAATTGGTAAATAGTTGAATGTAGTTTGGCATGTTATCAGTCAATGACATCTTTAACAAGCATAACAAAACGCCCAACACGTGTTCAAAGTGCTTATTCCAAAAAAAACAAAATGATTTGACTTTAACGACATGAAACAGAAAAGCAGCAAATCCTGACATTTGAGGGTTTTTTTACTTTTGAAAATAAATCCATGAATAAATTATTTTCACTTTTCTTTCCTAATGATGTACTGGGCATTATTTATTAATGGTTGTGTGTTGTACTATTTTGTGCATATTTATTATGTTGTGTAAATGAATTTTATAAGATGCTGTGTTCATGTTATTTTTAGGGTTCCTTTTTACCATATATGTGTGTGTATATATATATATATATATATATATAACATAGTTAGATAACATTAATTAATTAATCAGTTAATCAACAGACCTTTAAGACCACCTGTGGATCAATGAGCACTGTTCCTTCTAATAAACTAATAAAAGATTTAAAAGTTACACCAATTAATCAGCTGTGGTCAAAAAAACTTTACAGGATAAATTAGCTTAAATACATTAATCAATAAATTCCACATCTAGATGGGTTTTATTACTTAAACCGACCTGGAATCAGTGAGGACTTCAGGACAGTGATGTCCCCCTTCAGAGCAGGCAGCTGCTGCAGAAACGAGGACACTTCTTCACGGACTCCTTCGCCAGGTGGGTCAGTGTGGGCGGAGCTTCTGCAGCTCGGACAGGTGAGGTTGCCCACCGACCTCACCTTGTAATCAAAGGTGTACACGGCCGTAAAAAGCTGCTCCTGGTACAAAAGCAGCACCTCTCGGCCCTGCGCGGACGTGAGGACCCGCACAGAGCTCAGGTCCAGCTCGTCCACAATCTGCTTGAACCGGTACAAGCACTCCGCGGTTGAGCACGAGTCCAGGACGCGCACGCTTCTGCACGAGCTCAGAAACGAGTCTGAGAAGCCGTTTGCGTCCCGGTAACGTTTCCCGCACAGCAGGAAAACATGCGGGACTGATGCAGACTCTTCCAGCAGAGGCGCGCCGGCGCATGCTGGGCAGCAGCCGTGAATCAGGTCCACCAGTACGGCCTCACACATCGCAGACAGCCGAGGAGTTTAAAACCCAGAGTAAAGCCGCTCCGGTGCTCAGCGGTCCCGTCCTGTGCCGGGGAGGAAACATGTTACAGCGGACTCTTCACTTCCTGCTTTGCGGCCCTGCAGCTCCGCCCTCTCTGGAAACCCCTGACACCGACTGGAAATCCTCTGAGCAGCTTCCTCCACTTCTGCTGACTGCTGCAGAAAGCATTGTAAAGAAAAGTGAGTAAAAATGTGTTCAGACTCACATTTAAAGTAAATAAACTGCATATTATCAATAGTTTATTCACTGTAATAAATTAAAATACTTTATATACAGTTAGCTAGCCGGTGAGTACTTGTACTTTACATAAATCCATTTTCACTACATTTATTTGAAAGTTACTGTTTACTTTGCAGATTATTTATTTATTTATTTATAAAATATGATGCATTGTTATAGATTAACCTGCCTGACTTTATATAAAGTGGTTTAAAATTATCTCGTCATCAACCAGCTACATTAAAGTAGATAGAATAGAATAGAATGTCTTTATTGTCATTGTACAGGTACAACGAAATTAAAAAATGCCAATCTTTAAGGTGCTAGAACAACAATAAATAAGTAAAAACAATACTAAATAAGCCATAAATAAAAACATAAAAACATCACACACACAAACATTAACATTCTGCAGATATTGCACAATCCCTTGATATTGCACCGTGAATTTATTTTCCATGAAAATGTTCAGATTTTGTTTAGCGTAGTTATGGCTCTGGCATAAAAACTGTTCTTCAGCCTGTTAGTCTGAAGTGCTGCTTGCACAACAGTGCATCAGTAATAATAACCCAATGTTGGGAAAAGAACAGGTGTACATGATATTAATGATGACTCAAGCGTCCTTATAAGTCATGGCAGTGAACAAGCATGGAACTGACACACCTTAATGGAATGCAGCCCTAATTAGTGTCATTAATCACACCTGCTGTCTGCTGTGAAAATATCTATATGACATGTTTGTGTTATGTAGTGTCTAGTGTGGTACATTGTTACAAAAAGCATAGAAAGGTCCTCATAAAGATATATATATAGGCCATCATGTGACCTAACTTCTCCACAAGGACAGTGAGGGGCGGCGGAAAGCTCCAGAAAAAGCCAGTAAGAGTCTTCAGTTAAGACTTTCTTGTCAAATCAAATGAGGATTCTGTTACTGAAAGTTTGCAGTAAGTCATAAAATAGATTCTGTACACTTCTTGTTAAATAAAACAGTGATTTACTACTTAAACACTGAATTGCTCCTCTGTTGTGATGCTAGCTGTCGTTAGTTTAGCTGTTGTGATGCTAGCTGTCGTTAGTTTAGCTGTTGTGATGCTAGCTGTTGTTAGCTATCTGTTGTGATGCTAGCTGTCGTTAGTTTAGCTGTTGTGATGCTAGCTGTCGTTAGCTAGCTGTCGTTAGTTTAGCTGTTGTGATGCTAGCTGTCGTTAGTTTAGCTGTTGTGATGCTAGCTGTCGTTAGCTATCTGTTGTGATGCTAGCTGTCGTTAGTTTAGCTACTGGAAAGAAGATTATGATGAAGTAATTGGTACTAAATCATCATCAAAACATAATTTCAGGGATCAAAACCAAACTTAAACACACAATAAAAATCCAGAGCACCAATTACAGTTATTCAGAGCTGCTGAGCCAAACTAGGCTGTTAAATAGCAGAAGAAGAAACTATGTGGCCAAAACCTTTGTGTACTTTTGGTCTGGGCTGTTTATCTGGTCTGGGTTTGGTCACTTAGTTCCAGTGGTGCAAAGTAGACTTACATAAGTTCTGTTTAAGTAAAATCTCGACATACTTTACTTAAGTATTTTCATTTTACTTTACTTTTACTTAACTATATTTAAGAGGGAAATATTGTACTTTTTACTCCACTGACAGCTGTAGTTTAATCTTCTTTAAAAAATTTTTAATAATAATAAGCTTATGAAATACAACACTGTCAAAGATTAAAAAAGGGGTTCCCAACATTTTTGTCTTGTGACCTTAAGTTAGATCAGTATGTAGCTGTCTCTTCGTCATGTTTCAGATGTCTCTGAGTTATTGGTTCCACCAAAGAGACATTTCTCCTCTAAACTTCTTACATGGTTTAATTTCAATGATCTAATATTTCACTAAAAATTAAAGATTAGAGAAAAGTCCAAAACCTGAAAACAGATTTGTTTTTTCTTCTTTCCTCCCATTAATCATCTCACGACCCCTCAGATTTATCTGGTGACCTTTTGGAGGGGCCCGACCTCTAGGTTGGGAACCACTGGACTAAACTAGCTAACTGTGTATAAAGCAGTTAAAACAAGCTAACTGTGTATAAAGCAGTTAAACTAGCTAACTGTGTATAAAAAGCAGTTAAACTAGCTAACTGTGTATAAAGCAGTTAAACTAGCTAACTGTGTATAAAGCTGTTAGAACTAGCTAACTGTGTATAAAGCAGTTAAAACTAGCTAACTGTATATAAAGCAGTTAAACTAGCTAACTGTGTATAAAGCTGTGAGAACTAGCTAACTGTGTATAAAGCTGTGAGAACTAGCTAACTGTCTATAAAGCAGTTAAAACTAGCTAACTGTATATAAATTAGCTAACTGTATAAAGTAGCCTGGTTAAAACTGTCACTGTTGTCAGTATTATACATCAGTATTAGTATAAATGCTGCATCATGTTCCTGCTCTTTGTTATTTTGCAGAACAGATCTGATATCAGTTTCATTCAGTTGGCTTGCATGTTAGTGTGTGTGGTGAAACACAGTTTGAGAATTACTGGACTACCTGTGAGGACTGCAAAGTAACTACACCTACAGCAGGGATTCTGTATTACACAGGAAGTCTTCAGACTGGGGCACTTTGGTCAGTATGATCGTGAAACAGGTATTTTATTACACCATATGTGATATTAAAAGGTCTTAAATTTAACTTGTTGAACCTGCAGAAACCCTGCATATACTATAAGCAGTCTATACTGCTTATGTATGCTACTATTATAGTTGTGATGGTTAATTGAACAGTTCCCAGTAGAAGTCTCTCCTTTAATTAAAAGTATGCCGTTGCTCACCAGCAGGTGGTGCCAAATATTCAGTTTAGATTTCACCAGCGTCATTAGATTCAACCTGTCCTTCGTCTGCTTTGTTGATGTCCATCTTCCTAAATAGGAAAACCATAGTATAATATATTTTAATCTAACATTTTAACAATTTGGTTTGGTTTTATTCTGTCATAAAAACAAAAATTCAGATTCAAGCCAACATAAAACACGGACACAGTAAGATAAGTGACAGAGATTGCTTAAAAATGACACCATAAGAATAAAAACAATGGAGTAATGAATGTAAAAGCTAACACCAGTGCCTAATAAAATAACAATACAAGTTTATAAAAGATAAATTTAGTAAAATAAATAAACTAAAATAGAAAAGTAATAAAAATGATAATATAAGCCTGACACCAAAGATTTGACCTTAGTGAAGCTTCGAGGAGAGTTTCAGTACTAACATGTCCACATGCTGTGACTGTGCAGCCATTACAGTCCCGAGAAGAGAACATTTCTATTTTTTAACCACCACAATAACCTGTTCTTATCATAATAAATAGAAATGAAAATAAGGTATAGTTTTTGGTGGCTGGAATTGTTCCTTCTCTCCATCACAGCTCCAGTGTCAGAGGCACTAAATGTGCCGTCCTCATTCAGTGCATTTATAGGTTCAGCTGAAGGTAACAGAGTTACACATCTTCTAAAGTTAGTGTTTTTAGTATGAAGTTCCCTCTTGCTGCGGTGGAGAGACACTAACACAAAGAGGGAATTTTGTCCCAAAAACACTGTAACTTGGCTCAAACACTTCACCGGTCTAACTCAGACTGAAACCTCATATTTTGTTCATGGAACAAGGACTGTGGATTGTGCCCCACGTCTTTGCTTCACTGCCACTATAGACAGGAGGACCATTACAGCATCAATCAATGTGAGTGTTGTTTTAAGACAAACCCGTGTGAAACTATCCTTTAATATGTGTCAGGACTCAGCGATTGGATGTTTCCCTGCACAGAGCTCGCTGTATGTTTGAGGTCATGTGACATGCTTCACGCGTGACATGTGGTGCAGCCTCGGCCCCAGCGGACGTCTCTGCAGCAGCAGATGAAGCTTTCTGTTTTGCTGCCCTGTGGGACTGAAGCTCACAGTTGTCTCTCCTGCCAAGGTTACAGCGTGCTGCTGCTGCTGAGGAATTTATTATTAGCCTGTAGTTATTATTCTGCACTTTGTTGCGTCTGTCCATCTGCAGAGGTTTCTAACATTTAAAGAAGAGGAAAACACAGGGCTGCCTGTCTGCACAACATACAGCACTGACATCACAATATACACATTTACCTTACAGCTGCATTTTCATATTCAAGGAGTAGTTCGACATTTTGGCAAATATATTTATTCTCTTTCTCTCTGAGGGTTAGATGTTCAGACTGACACCTTTCTGTTGTCTGTTCAGTAAATATGAAGCTGCAGCCAGTTAGCTTAGCTTAGCATAAAGACTGGAAACAGAGGGAAACAGCTAGCCTGGCTGTGCACAAAGGGAAAGCTCAATAATCTTGTTTATTAAGCTGTACAAAAATGACAAGTTGCAGTTTTACAGGAGGTTATTCTCAATTGATCTTCCATATGATCAAGAGTCTTTAAACCTGCAACAAACCCAGCTGCTGCTGACTCAGCAAAACTGAAAAGACAAAATCCTCTTAAACATACAGACTGAACACTGATGGTGTTGTTAACGCTGCGTCACGTTCAGATCCTGCAGATGTCTAGCCTCCACAGGTTGAAGTGAGATTCAAAATAAAAATAGCAAAACCAGATAAATGCAGCTGTGATGTTCAGATCAGCTGCAGCCTCACTCTGGCTGCTGGACGCTGGGTCACTTTTAGACTATTTTTTTAGTTGGTTTGGATGATTTAAAGAAATCTGATATTTGTTGTTATTTTCTGCTCCGTTAGTCGCGTTGAGCTCTAAACTTTGAGCTAAGGTGACGTAACCAGATTCATGTTCATATCCTGCAGATTTAACACAACAGAAGAAGAAGAGACTATTTAAAAAAGGTCAAATGTTTCCCCAGTCTGTAGACTGTTATATGCAAAAGGTTCTGCTTAGAACATAATATATTGATCTTTAACAACCAAACTAGGGGACAGAGAGGGAGACCACACAAGATTTAAAGTCATTCAAACACTATTTTTATTTGAAACTAAGACAGAAAACAAAGTAATAAATGAATCTGTGACTGAATGATCTCGGCCCAGGTGCTTAGGTGGCCCCGCCCACATCTACCTGCAGAGGAAAAAACACCAGACAGCAGGGATTTATTAATTTATCTGAACATCACAAATCATAACTCGTCCTCAGGGACAGACAGGAAGTAGAGGACAGATGTCATGTGTGCGGAATAGACCGGCAGTAAGAGGACCGTAGGACACTCAGGATGCCGCAGTTATAGATCGATTATAAACCGATATGTCTATGATTGTGTTGTTTATTTGATTTGATGTACATGCTGTCTGTCCCCGCTGTCCCAGGCTCCACCGGCTGACTGACAGAGACCAGAGCCGGTCGTCGTGCACGGCGCTCTCTCGGAGACGCGCCCCCGGGTTCCGTCCTACCAGAGGCAGCGGCTCGGTGTCTGCGCGCTGAGATGCGCCGGAGCGCCTGAGAGGAGACAGACAGGCACACGGACAGCAAGACAGGCAGAGGGACAGACAGGGGGTTTGTCTCCAGCTTCACCTGCACCGGGATTTATTAACGCCGAGATTCCGGAGCGTCTGTCGGATTCTTCGCCGCCTGAACCGGTAAGAAGGACTCTGCTGTCTCCGCCGTGATTTCACCGGTTTATGTTTTATTTCTCCCGGCTGATGGCACGCGCCTGACAGCCGTTACCGTGAGGCTCAGCTCTCACACACACACACACACACACACACACACACACACACCGGGCTCATCACACACACGAGCCAATTTAGAACAAACCGGGTCCGAACTGCGTGATTAAAACATGTTAAATGATCTTCATCACGCAGCTCCGGTAAGTTGATGTGATGCGGGACAAACGGAGACCGCGGGGAACAATGACACAAAGGCTGCGCGCGGGAACACCTTTTCCTTCAACACTTTATTGTTTTAAAGTGTCACAAGCTTCAGACTGCAGAGCAGCCGAGGGGACGGACCGGTTCCCCATGTTCTGCTGGTTCTGCTGGTTCTGCTTCTACAAAATCCAGAGAACAAGTGTGTTCTTCAGGGATGTGTGTGTGTGTGTGTGTGTGTGTGTGTGATGGCTTCCTGTGTGTAATCTGCTGGTATTTATCTGTGTGTGTGTGGACATGTACTACTCATGTTGTGGGGACATACATCTGCTTACACACTCACATTGTGGGGACTTGCCTTCCTTTTGGGGACAAAATGCATAAACCATTAAATATTAGGGTGAGGACCTGGTTTAAGGTTAGAGTCAATGTGATGTCCTCTGAAGTGATGGAAACACGACTGTGTGTGTGTGTGTGTGTGTGTGTGTGTGTGGTGGACGATGCCCTTCACATCCAGTCGCCTTGACGACCCGTCAGCGCCATGACAGCTGTTAGTCGGTGCTCACATAGTCTATAAACCCGTACAGACGAGGGGTTCGAGGGACTATTAATTACCAATAAACCTGCTCAGAGACTGATGGTTCACAGTGTCATCTACTACGTGCTGCTTCAGTTCAATAGAACTTTATTTAACTGCACTGTTTAAGGGCAACTGATGCAGCAGATCAATACACAGGACACGAACATTCAGCTGATCACAAACCTAAAAACAATTAAAGGCTGTAAGCAGTAATAAATACATATTACTATATATATTTTATAACTCATAAGATATAAATATATATGGAATGAGGCCGTACAAAAGCCTAAAGAAACTGATATGTATTATTGATTTGCCACTTATAGGAAGTGATGCAACATGTGCACTGATGCATGTTGATCAAACTGACGTTTGAACCGATCAAATCAATCAAACAGACGTCAGAATGTGTCTGTAAATGTTATTTCTTTGCTGCGTTCTCGTCACGTGATGGATGTTGGCGATGAAAAATATTCACGGCATCAAGTCGGTTGTTTGACTTCAGAGTGGATCAACAATAAATCACCATATCCGTTCAGTTTGGGTTTGATTACTTTAAGCGACGGTCTCTGGCTGACGTGAGGCGGCCATGTTTGTTACAGAAACTCTGACGTGAACCACCATTCAGCTGTGAGCAGCGTTGCATTGTGGGAGAATAGTAACTGTTTGAACACTACAGACTCTTGGACTGTATTCTTGTTGTTTTCTCAGGATGGTGACCTCTGACCTCTGTATGTCCTCGGTCTTGTCTGGCAGGTTGTCCTCTGTGACTCTGCACATTTGCACTCAAGCACGTACAAACCTTTATTGGATATTTTGCCTTAACTGCGTGTGCATTTTATATGTTAACATATATTTTTACAGTTTTTTTATCCTTTTATATTTATCTTTTATAATTCAGTCTCGCAGCCTTCAGCGTGCGCCACACTGCTCTTCACTACACGTCTTGTTTGTGACAAATAAACCTTTGAATCTTTGACAAACTGGATCAGCAGCAGACTAAAACCATATTATTAGTTATTAAACAGTAAATCCCACAATATGCAGCCTGCAGCCTGCAGCCCTGCTCACACTGACTCACACTGACTCACAAACAGGATGCTGCAGGTAACTGGTCACCTGGGTGACGTCCTCGGCACCATGGAGAGGAGCCGAGTGTGAAGGCGACATCAGGGAGCTTAATGACAAACACCTGCTGCATTCTGACTTAAAACTCATAACTGACCAGAGATTCATATTGATCTGCTGTTTTTATCCAACAGCATCGGGGAAGCAAAGCAAGTTGAACCGATAACTGCTGTCATGACGACGATCAGCTAACCGAACACTCGATTAATGTGTAACTTGAGCTGGGCAAACACTGTATAGATGCTCCTTGATGTTCACTTTAATGTTAATGTTAATTAATCACCTCATCGATCGGTTAACTTCTGTCAGCTCTAATATTTTGGTCGTCTGTCTGCAGTTTGAGCTGATTACACACAACTACTGTCAACAGATCCATTATAAACTGTGGTCGGCCTGCTTTAATATTTCCCGAGTAGTATTTTACATGCTGTGGTTCAAAGTAGTATTAGTAGTACTAGTGGTGGTAGTATTCGTCTTGAGACTGCAGTGATATAAAACTGAAGTCATTTCCATATTTCCTTTTTTTTCTTCTTACTGTTAAAGTAACATAACCTTTCTCTCTTCCTGCCATCGAGGACGCAGCTTCTTCTTTCAATAAACTTTATTGGAATCGTCACTGGACAGAAGCGACCGGGGGTTCAGTGTTTACGTTCAGCTGATCCGTACTGGCAACATGGCTACCGCTAGCAGCCTGGCTAATGTTACTGTCCAAAGCAAGAAACAGCTGTTAGAGCCGATGTCAGTGCTGTGATGAAGGCCGAGTAAAACACGTAAACAGGTAGGCAGGTTCAGTTACTCGCTGAATGTGGGTTTGGAAGCCTCTCAAGTCCCGCAGCTCTCTCCATCCAGTGAACGCAGTCCGAGGTTCACTGTTTTTCCTCGGTTTTAACTCTCTCCCTCTTCTTCTTTGCCTCCTCCGTCAGCAGGGCTTTTTTTCTTTTGCCGGGTCGAGTTTCCACAGTTACTCCGGTTGTTCCACCGTCTGCCATTTCCGCTAGGATAGCTACAGTTAGCTAGCTACAGGGAGAACAAAAGTGCCACCCTCTTCCTGTTGTGCTTGTGCAATGGTTGACGCGCTTCCTTTGTGCCGTAAGTCGAGCCTTCATGTTCCCGGCAGATCGAACCCGGTGGCAGACAGACCTGCTCAGCGAGGCTCGTAGAGAACCAGTCTAAACGCAGATGGTGTCATTTTTCTGCAGCCATTGCATCGTGCGATCAGCATTTACTTCATAATGATAAGTAAAGCCTCTCTGTTGCTACTTTAAAGTGGCAGGTCGCGGTGGAGCGGGTCACTGCTCGGCTTTCTGTCATGTTGTGTGTGTGTGACCTAACAGGCAGGTAATAATGAGTGGCAGCAGTGAAACAGACGCCGTCACTCATCAAACAGCCGGCTGCTACAACAGGAAGTGACATGATGTTTGTCTGTTGAGGATCAGGATCAGGTCTGGACTCCCTCTGTTGAGGTTGTGTGAGGTCGGTTCGGTCCGGCGGCGGCTGCGAGCGTGGCTGAGGGGATTACGGCGGCTGTGTGTCCCGCAGGCCTGTGGTTGTTGGGAGAACGTGGCTGATGAGCTCTCACAGGAGAGAGTTCAGCTCAGAGGCACTGGATCCTTCAGTCCTCAGACCGGACTGGAAGTCTCTCATTATGTTTTGTGCATCTCATTACAGCGCAGCCTGTTGGCTTCTGTAATGCGATTATCCATCCTCTTCATGTCTTTTGCAGATTCTGCCACGCCGCCTCACAGGCGCTAATTGACCCCACGCTGCAGCGCTCAATGGGGACGCGTGTCGCTAATTGCGGTGGTATTTTGAGATACGGTGGGAGCATTAGGCTGCGTTCCACCACGGAGGAATTATTCACCAGAGACGGCTCTTTGTGTGTGAGAGAGTGTATCCCTGGTTTTCATCACCTTCTGGGGACCAAACAGGCACTCTTATTATTTTGACTCTGAACATGTTTTGAAGCTTAAAACAACTCTCACCTGCTCAGGTGTCTGCAGTAACAACTCCTCCTGTTCACACTGGCCACAAAGACGCAGAGTTACAGTCTGACATTAAAACGCAGTGAAAGACTCACTGGAGCTAAAGTGAGCTCTGTCAGATATATAATAAATATCCTTCAGAGCATTAAACCACACCGAAGGTCATTTACACATGTTGAACTTTACAAATATTGTTTTTCAGCACTGTGAGACAAAACGAACGTCCGCTGTGTTTGTGTGGACAAATAAAACCAAAACCGTCTGCAGGTCCGTCCACATGTGTTGTTCCTGCGTCGCTTTAAGGTGAGGCGTGTTGTGTTGGCGGGGGGNGGGGGGGGGTTTGCTGGTTATTGATCCGGAGACGCAGGATTCAGACTGACTGTTGGCTGGAAACCAGGTTTCTCTCTCGCTCTCTGCACACAGCTGCTTTTCATTCTCTGTCACATAAGTTACGACTGCAGAGCTGCAGGAAGTAAAAGTACTAACACACACTGTGAAGATACTCCACTACAAGTAAAAGTATGTCAGTACTATCCGTAAGTATGAGCAGTAAACGGGTATTATTGTTATGTGCTGTTTCTGGGTTAATCTGGCTGCTGCACTTATTACAGAGCTTCCTGTATTTACAGTCCGTTACCTTTGAGTCTTGTTCTGCCAGAAAAGCTGCAGTTTTGACTTGATGCAAATAGACAGACGACGTTAAAGCTTTCAGTTTCAGTGTGAATGATTTTCTTACAGAGTGAAACTGCAACTGTAAGGATGAATGACTCGGGGACAATATCTCATTCCAGTTAAAGTGCTACTGATTTACTGATTTAGTGTCGCACTTAGATAAAGTTTGGGGACTCACAAGAGACCGACTGAAACAAGACTAACAGTCTGCAGCCGTGCTAACAGCTCCGTGCGGTGCTGTGAGCTAAATGCTAACACACAGATACTTTACTAATCTATATTTATATTTACAGTTTTCCTAAAAAGACGCTAGAATCCAACATTAATCGAAGCTGAAGCAGTGACGTTTCAGATGCAAATACAGCATTAGCTACCATAAAGTACCCGATCGATTGTTTCTGATATTGATTCATCTGCACGTTATTTTCTCGATCGTATCAGTTGGTCTATAAATGTCAGCAAATAGTGACAAAGTTCCCAGAGTCGTCTCCAGATGTCGTGTTTTGTCCGACCAACAGTCCAAAACACAAAGATGAACCATCGAATGTTCATTGATTATCCAAAAACAATTTGTTGATTAATTGATTTGCGGAGCAACAGAAAATGAATCTGAAACGATTAAATGTTAAATTTGCAATAACATAAAAGAGATAAATCGGAGAAAAACCACAAATTCTCACATTTGAGAAGCTGGAACCATCAAACATCAATGTTTGAGTCTTCTACTTAAATAACTGACTTAAGCGATTAATCAAGTGTCCAAATGGTAATAATGATTATTGATGAATCGCTTCAGCTGTGAAATGATCATTTGTTTAGAGAAGAATTTAGTCACGATTATGAGGAAGCAATGATGTTAAATGATTGCTGATGTTTTAGCTAAAAATCAGTGCGTAGTTGTAACAGAATGCAGGACTTTTACTTCTACTGGAGTATTTTTACGTTGTTGGTCCTCAGAAGAGGATCTGAACACTTCAGATGTGAGGGAGATGATGCATTAAATTAAATCTTCTTATGAAAACCAGGTCCTGGGGTGACTGCAGTCCACGTCTGATCCTTCTTGGCTGTGTAGATGTTGGACAGATATTCGGTCTGAAGTGTGGACGGGGTTTTTGTGTTTCCTGGTCTTTGAGCTTCATGAAGCGAGCAGTTTCTAATAAAACCCATCATGGTCTGTTTCTCATTCTCAGCTCATTGTTTTTAAATGTGCGGCCGAGACTCCAGATCTGGAGAAGTAATACTTTCCCTCCAGTGAAACCACTTTCCTCCTTTTTATTTCAGTGTTATGAGGCAAGAAGATCTTGTCCAGTAATTAGGTTGTGGTCTGTCACTGTGAGACTCCATTTAAAATCCCATTTGTGATGGAAGTCGACTCCCTGAAGACGGTGCAGAGCGCTGCAGATCCCAGCCCCGACGCTAACCAGCTCCACAGCTCTGGGTTCAGGTTTTTAGTTTTTGGAGTGTGTTGAATACAGCTGCTTCCATGTGTGCGCGTCCACATAATGCTGCTGGACAGACATGCAGAGACTCGAGTCACCTGGAGACCAACACACATGCAGAGACCAGCAGATCCTGAACCAGCCGCCAGCTCATTCATTCACTTGTTTTATGCCTTTTTAATTGTATTTGTTCTCATTGTGTAACTGAAGAAACACAACTTGGTTCCCGTGTATAGCAGTGAATATATACAGTATATGTATATAATGAATATACAGAGAGAAGGAGAATAAATTCTACCTTGTTGTACTCAAACAACAAAGACCGCAACAGGTAAACTGTAACATCTTTTTAAGCGTCGGCCAAATAACGCCTGCTGTTGTTCTGCAGCTGACCACAGAGGATGTCCACGTTAAGCCGGATCAATATGTGAACGCATCTGTTTCTCTCTGTTTCAGCCTCTGTCCGGACCGAACACGGCGTTTTTCTTTTCCCAAAAACTGAGCTTCACCAAAACGGCCTCCAGAGTGTGAGAATCTTAAAGCGCCGGCTCTGTGTTTCAGTTAGAGGTCAGAAGCTGCTCAGTGAGGGCCGACCGGCTGATGAAACCCATCACCGATCACACAGCTGCCGTCATGAACCTGTTTACGCTGACCGTGAAATAATGATGTGTGTTCAGGGATGAAGACGAAGAGATTTAGCTGTTTTCATGTTGTTGAGCTGTTTCACTGAAGACAGAAGTCTCTACAGGAACGAACCTGCAAACACAAATGTGGACGCAAAAACGGTGTTTTAAACACTGGACGCTGGTGTAGACGTAGTCTCAAAACAGGAAGGAACGGCGTCATTCCCACTGCAGACTCAGGACTGTCCCAGTGTGGACGTCAGTGTTGGATCTCACCATCGGCACCAGCAGTAACCAGAGACACAAAACCAGCTGGTTGTTTAATGATGACCTCGTCCCAGAGATACAGACTCAGAGAGACGGGATGCCTCACACACACACACTCTCCTATCCAGGGTTGAATGTAGGTTAAACATCAAGTGTCGGACTGATGTGTATCTGTGTAAGATTCATTGTGGCAGACAAACATCCTTTTCTATTGTCACACAATATATCTCTGCTTCAGTGGAGAGCTGTGACATCCAGGAGTGTTACGCAGATGCACTGGTGTGTGCGTGTGTGTGTGTGAGACATCTGCTATGAATTAGTTTTCAGGTTTCCTGCCTGAGTCTCGGTGTGGACAGACGGTTTCACAGCTTCATCTGCATCAGGATCAACAGCACTCTGCTCTGACAAACACACATGGCTTTAATATTCTGTGTGAAGGGGAGATGAGTGAAAGGTCAATCAACACTTCTGTATTTATATGTCGGGGGGGCTGGCGGAGAGGCCTAGTTTGGGGACCTCATAGATTTTCACTGATTGTTTGGGGTTTTCAGCCTTTTTGGATGCTGGCAATCATAGAAAAAATGATGTAAACAGGAAGTATCATGTTGCCATGGAGCTACGCTGTCGGCTGCAACTTGTTTTTTCAGCCTATATTTGTCCACATGTAGTCAGAGTGTCTCCATCAGCGGCTCCTGTTAGCAGTGTACCCATGGATGTACAGACAGCATCACTGGATCACTGTGATACTGAAGAAAAGTTAAAACAGCAGGATTCTCAGGCAGGTTCTGCAGATGTAAGGAGCGTGTTTGTTCCCTGGTTTCTAAGTGGATGTCTGGACATTTATTCTGTGCAGAAATCAGAGATCATGATAATGAAGTGGAAGTTGGACTGAATCTAAAAATATGTGTTTCATGTCTGTGAGGTCAGGTTTGACTGATCAGGTGTTAAAGAACCTCCATCAGCTGTGAGTCGCTGCTGCAGCGCCACCTGCTGACAAACTACAACAACTAACTTCCTGCATGCACCTGTCTTTTTCACCCCCCACAGTAGCTTTGCCTGACCCCTCTCCCTCCTCACCCCCCTGGGGAGGCGCCTCACAGTTGGAAAACCTCTGCCACATGTGACCCACCACAGCAGCGGCAGCAGGGACATCAGTATGGCAGCCACGGGACGCTGGAGGACAGTGAGGAATGAGCTTTTATTAAAGAGCAGACTGCTGTGGACAAAGAAGACGGATCATTACACCGTCCAGCGGTGGGAACAATAGAGGGAACAAGCAGCCTGCAGCCTGCCAAACCCTCCGTTACACCGACAGCAACATCCACCCTCTGTCTCTCTGCTGCGCCGTCCTAATGAACACATTGCAGCTGACTCTCTGCCAGCCTCCAGGCCGAGCGGGGACAGCTGAGATCCACCGCCCAGTGATGCAGCAACAGAAGAGATCAAACCATCAACATCAGTTTCTTTACTCTTCTGAGGGTCTGAAGAAAACAGCCTCAGGGTGTGGAAACTCCCAAAGGTTGGAACCTGCCGCCAAGTTTGGGTTGGGTATCGAGAACCGGCTCCAGACTGTGAAGGAAGGTCTGATGCCTTTTGTTTTTCCTACAGCTGAACTCTCCTCACTGATTGTCCCGTCATCTTAAACTAAAGCAGAATCTCAACATCCAGCTCAACTGCCGAGTTTCATTCTCTGCTAATCAGGCAGCTGTGGGACCGTCGAGGACAGGGACTCATTAAGACTACGTCCACAGGAAGCCGGATAAACATTTTAAATACTGATTTCATGTGAAAACTATTTGTGTAGAGAACAACATGGAAACGGCTAAATGTCTTCTTCTTTGTTTATCACAGTAAACATCTGGTGAGGAGAGAGACAGGCAGGTGAGGAGAGAGACAGGCAGGTGAGGAGAGAGACAGGCAGCCATCTGACAAAATCAGCATGGACTCCATGACGACAGCTGAATAATCGGTCCACATTTAAAGGGATGGATCACAGAGAGAGTGAGAGGTCGTCCTCTTCCTCGCTGGATGTCATCGTTTAGTAAAAGCTTCGTACACTCTGAAACACTGAGCTGGAGTTTATACAGCCCGTTCTCATTCCCAGGTCGTCGCATACTGACGCTGCTTTGTCACGCCCCTCGCCGTCTCGTACAGACGCACCAGGTACCCCTTACCGTCTGAGACGCACCGGGCTTTCAACAGAAACCCACCCACGTCAGGTGAGGTAGTATAAAGAGTGACAAAGTCTGCAAAGGGAGGCGGTCGGAGTGGTCAAACACAAGACCCTCACCCAGAAGGCCGGGGTTCGATTCCCACGTTAACCTATTTTATTCTAAGTTTTAAGTTACAAAACCGGAAAAACCAGCTTAACGTGGACGTACTCTAAAAAGACTGGTTTGGACTGAAGGAGCGCTCGTCCCCCCAGCAGCAGACACACAGTGGTGGGTTCTTCTGGACAGGAAGCTGAAACTGTTTTCTCTCTGTGACTGCGCCTGCATGGACACCTGCTGTGTGTGTGTGTGTGTGTGTGTTGCAGTGTGTGTGTGTGTGTGTGTGTGACAGTAATGGCTGCTGAGAGCATCTTCTGCTGCGATGGTTTCTCTGATGGATGCAGTTGGACAGCCTCCCGTCCCCCACAGCCACATCTCACACCACACTACACCTCCCACAATTCAGCTGTGTCCCAGCTCGCCTGGTGACTACCCCCCACCCCCGTGGTGTCAGTCATTATTAGATTCATCCTCTGCTTCACTCCTCTTCAGAGATCATGCTGCTGCAGGATCTGCTGTTCTGTCTCCATCAGGGCCCCTTTGGGTTGAACCCATTTTGGATCCGGTCTCACCGTTACTGAGTACACTCACACACTGTTAATGAAGCAGGACTTTTACTGGGAACACAGTATTTGTACAGTGTGGTGTTAGTACTTTTACTGCAGTACAGGATCTGAGTACTTCCTGCAGCTCTGCCTTCATTCTAATCGTAGCTGTTACATTGTGCTGTGTGGTTACAGCGAGCTCCAGTTATGTATCCAGGTGTGTTTCAGCTCTCTGCACATGAACACACAGTCCTCTGTACAGTGTCTCCTCTGGTTGCTGGTGTTGGACAGTTTGAGGTGTGAGAGGTGGTACTTTCCTCCACACATGTTTCTTTGAGTCTCATGGAAACTTGTTGGCTCTGCAGCCGATGGAAAGTGAAGTTGGGATGAAGCCGTCCAATCTTTCCCACTGAGCTGGAATCGTGCGTCTCCTCGCCCGACCCCGGAGCTAATGGAGCTTATCCTGAGAAACTGCAGCTTTTTATTGAATGAAATCAGCTTTTCCACAGCGAGGCGTGTTTGTCTATGAAGGTAGTGTGGAGGGATGATGCTGAGTGTGTATCTGTTTGTCGTGTGTGTGCAGTGACTCTGCTCAGCACATTAAATATGCATGTTTATATTTGAATAGTTGTTCTGTCCGAGACGTCAGAGCTCATCTCTCAACCTTTATATCTGAGGAGGGAAGCAGCTGCAGGGGAAAGAGGGAACACAAAGGTTAACTAGGCCACATCGTTCCTCCTCTTGTGGTGTAAAGCGACTGTCTGTGGGATGTAGAGCACGGCCAACTCCTCCAGCTAATGCAGCACTCACTCTCTTTATCCTGCAGAAGACCTTTTTATCAAAACAGACCCAAACATTCAGCAAGTTATTTGGCTAAAGAGTAAAAATATCATGTGTAATCTACAGTAGAGGTTTAGATCATACAGAGTGAAGCTGCCTTAATTCTTGTTCCATCTTCCACTAAGTTTAAATAGCAGCAGTGAAATGATGTACTAGTGCAATATACAGTGCATCCGGAAAGTATTCACAGCGCTTCATGTTTTCCACATTCTGTCATG
>LKNJ01003355.1:0-79919 GCA_002120245.1 Maccullochella peelii
CAATTGGTGGCTGACTAAATACTTTTTTGCCCCACTGTACTTCAGCTTGCATATGCAGGTTTCTCAAAACTGGGATAAAGGCTCATCTTGGTTTCTGGAACAAAAGTGATGTTTACATACGCCACAAATAACTGAAAATAAATAACATTACTTTCTATTTCTGGAATATCTACACTCTTCTATTCTGAATTACAGGTGATGCCAAACAAAAACACTTGGGGTTAGATTTGTCCAAGGCTTGTCTTCTGTCCTTTAGTAACTGCAAGAGTAAAGTTTTTTGATAAAACTGTTAACTTCAGTGAGCCAATAATGGTGGTTGAGAGCGCTTGATGCAGAATACTCTGTGTAAATGTGTTTGTCAGATGTTTCTGCACCGTCGTCAGCTAGACAAATGATGAATTAAATAGTCAAAATCTAAGAGTTCTTTGTAACTATTTCATCATGGCCACGGAAAATTCTTGATTCTGATTGACTAGAAGGTGTGGAATGACTTTTAGTAGCTCAGCAGTATAATTGGACCTGTGACCTGTTTGCAGTTCTAAATGAATGCGCCAGTATTAATAAAGAAAAGTGGAAACAAACTGCAGGCTAACCACCTGATGCGAACAATGGAACATATAACTTGTCAGGTATCATCCCTTACATAAAGCAAACAAACAGGGTGACGTTTTAACACATAGGTCAAGTCAATTTTAGTTTATTGTCCAAAATCTCAAATTTGGGTCAGAGCACTTTACAGTCTGTGCAGCATACGGCAGCCTCTATCCTTAGACCTCCAGTTCAGATAAGAAAAAACTCCCTTGAAAAAAAAACAGATACTTGATGTGAGAAATCATTTCGGTGTTTTTTTTAAAACTGAAAAGTAGTTATCATTTTCCACTTTCTGCATCATCATGTGATTTATCTCTACTGCTCATCTACTGTCCAGCTCAGCAGAATGCACATATGCCTCGATGGAAAGTGTGAGTCATTTTAAAAACACAGTGATAGTAGCAGGAAAACAAAACAAAGTCTGAAATGAACCGAGTCGCTCTGGCATAACAAAAGCAACTGGCTGAGAGTCAACAAGGGGGGGGGGCAGTCAGAGAGGTGCTGAGTCTATAAATAGACGCCCTGACCCATTCTCTGCGGATGCCTTCAAGTGCTCCTTGTAAGGATGACCTACTTTCATATTTGGAAATACAACTTGCTGCTGCTGTTAAGTGCATTCAGTAGAGAATAATGAAAAAAACTGGTTGTTCCAGCAGTAGTTACTACTTGGTTTGCTGTTGTTTATTTTCAGAGCTAAAGTTACATGGAGCTGCTTCGCGGAAGAAAGAAGAGAAAATACACGTCATGACATTAATTGATGAAAACCACAACAAACATCAGGCTGTGTGTCACACATGTGCAGCACAATAAAACAGGCCCAGCCACTTCAACTGCCAGTCTGCACTGAACCTAAATGCCTCTAAAAACTTTGAAATACTGTTAAAAATCCATGAAACATTCAGACCTGTAACAATGTACAAATTTAAAATTGAGAGCTATTGACAACCAGTGTCAAATTCTTGTACGTGTCAGCATATTTGGCCAATTAACTTTGAAATCTATTAAAACGTTAATTCATCAAACATTGTTAAAGTACATACCAGTGATTTTGCATGGTTTAGACAATTTACAAAAGCTGACATATACTTTTTTTTCAACCAGTTTGCTGCAGTGTTTTAAAATTGTAGGCCTATTGGCAGGAAAAGTATTTTTCCTGTGATTCATGTCAATATCTATTAGCAGACTCTGGAAACTGAGGCAATGCAGTGCAGACCTTTCAATTCAGTCTGACTTTAAACTTTCATTAATTGATTATTTGGCAGCTTCGGAGCAGCACAACAAGCTGTGAACAACACTGACACACAGTATCATCACCTTATAAAGTTAATATGGCAAACGTGTTAGCAAACATTGGCTTGGAGCAGACACAGAGAAACATTATCACTCAGTTGGAGTTGTGTAGGGCAGCAACAAACCATTAGGTTCATTATGTTGTATCATCAATTAATCTGCTGATTGTTTTCTCGATTAATCAAGATTTTGTCTACTAAATGTCAGAAAATAGTGAAAAGTGCCCATAATAATTTCTCACCGTCCAAGCTGACGTCTTCAAATGTCTTTGTTTTGTCCAACTAATAATTCAAACACCAAAGATATTCAGTTTACTATTGTGTAAGACAAAGAAAAGCATCAAATCTTCACATTTCAGAAGCTGGAACCAGGAAATGTAGCCATTTTTGCTTAAAAAAAGATTATTTGATTATCTAAGTTGTTGCCAATTCATTTTCTGTTGATCTGTCAATGTTGCAGGTCTAGAGTTGTGGTCCTGTCCACCTGGCAAATGTAAATCCAATATTCCCCCTTTTTTTAGCCCTATTTTGGTCTCCTCTGACTCCTGATGGAAATATCTGTATTAGTGGCTAAATGCATTGTGTCCACGCATCTTGAAACTGCACAATAATAATGTAACATTGACAACAAATTCTGTAACTTAGACTTAATGTTTACTCATTTTCAACCTTACAAAAATGAATGGAAACTAATGGCCACATGCAACTCGAAGAAAAATACATCCAAAAATCTAAAAATGCAGCTGCAGCCTGCATTAAATAAAATAACATGAAGGATACATGATTTGTAGTTAAGGAGCTAAAATGTGCAAACACACTGTTACGGTCCTTTAAAATCTATTAGAGGTTTAACACACTGCCAGCAGACATAGTAATAACATACACCGACTGCCAGAAGTTGGTAATAAAATTCATTATCTTTACCATTATACAATGTTAGTTGTGGCAACAGTTTCCATGCTTTCTGCCTGTAAACATCATATTCTGGCACTTGGTCGTTTCCTGGTCCTACCAGCCAGTGTTTATACTACAGAGAGAAATACTGTAGGTCATAAGAGAAAAAGCAGGCCCCACCCTCTGGTCGGCACACACACACACACATACAGTCACACACTCCACCACTCATTTGGCCTGAGGCAGAGGCAGTGTAAGTATAATCACACATAACATTGTCTCCATAGCGACCGGTCGGGTGCAGACCTAAAGTGCAGTCATGTTTGGTTGTTTTCTTTAGCGTAAGAACCGCTCAGCTCACAGAACTACTTACTTATCCAACGAGCATTTTAAATGCAAACTGGGTTGTGATTTGGCCTGATTTAACTTGCAGCACATACCAGATCAGTTAATGTCTCACAATTTCTCCTTTAATGCCAAATGCGATGAGTGAGTGCAGACACAAACATTAATTCTCCCTTATATACTGTCGAGTAGCATGTAAGGTTTGACCGTATGCTTTTCTCTTGGCTAAAATTAGTTTACGTACAATCTGATTTTTAAAGGTGTTATATGTTGTAACATTTTTAGATGCAGTTTTAGATGCCTGTTTTTTTTTCTTAACACAAATCTTCATTATAGATGTTTTTTTTTCATTTTTAAACAGCCTGCCACTGCCAAAAGAATTGCAACATCTTGGTATAATTGGTATAATTTAAGACATTTGGTATCCATTATGGTGTTAGTGATTCTGTTGACATGTTCTTGTCATGTGGGAAGGAAAAGCAGCAATGGGAAATGTTTCCATGGTTACATCTTGCATGTTTTTTACAGCATCGGACAACTCAGGGCGGTGATTGCCAGTATTACTGATAACGTGTGTAATATGCACACTGAATTATCCAGCATTGAGTTACACTTGCATGACAGGCAGAGTTAGTCATGTGGGTGTAAAAAGCATTCTTTATCATAATTTTATTTGCCTTAAATTATGGAATTTGGTTGATTTAAGTCCTCTGTGTTTGTTATTTATTCATCACAAAGTCGAATAATTCAGAATTTTTAGAAAATTAGAAATTCCTGTCTCTGATTCCCACTCGGATATTGTCATGATGGGTGTTTGTTGGGCCTACAAGTAAAAAGAAATACATGTGGTTACTTCCACACTTCCATATATTGCATGGGTGATATGTAAATATCACATATCTACATAAATCTCAACATAGATGGTCTTTTTATTGCATTTTAAGGGTGCCTTTTTAACATCTGGTGCAGGGACAACAAATGAAAATTAGCCTTTTTTTTTAAGGATAACTGTGGCTTATTTATAACTTTCTTTCTGAATGAAAAATGAGCATCAATGAGCACTGTCCATGTCAAATAAACTAATAAATAGATAGCAAATGAATTTAAAGTTAGGTTTACCCTGGACCAGTGTGCAAAAATGGAAGAATGGGCAAAACCAAAAGTGTAATTATTCTTATTATTCTTATTCTTATTATTACACTTCTATTCTATTTTAAATGTGGTCATGGATGCATTGTGTTTAAAATGTTTCACATTATTAAAAGACAAGCAATATGCACTGTCTGACTGCAGAATGAGCCCCCTTGTTTGGTTGTCAGTGTGAATGCTTATATTTCCAAAGGCACTTGAAAGCATCATCACGGTGCTCGGGACTGACAGCCGCCTGCCTTTTGACCTCAGTCGTGCCGCTGCTTAGAAACCTAATTCACACCGGTGACAACTCCATATATGGTGCAGAGATGACGCCATCACCGCTGTGCCCGAGGGGACGAGGAGGGGGGAGGGGCGGCGGTTGCGCGTTCGCGTCATGGCTTTTCCACTGTGCGCGTCCCCACGGGGCTTTACTACCGGATGGGCCATATATGGAGACCGCGAGTGCGAGTGAGTGACGTGATGTGTATGTGTGTGAACGAGGGAGAACAGAAACTCCCGAGAAATTGGAGACACGTTTCCTTGTCCCACGTAATTTTTTTGAACTGCAGGCTGGGTTTTTACCAGGATGTAAACACTGACTGTCGCTGACATAATCTCACTCTTATCGAACCCGTTCCTTTCGTTTTATTTATTAATAAAAGACAAACGTTTTCCCCCTCTCAAAATCGTCCATTTCCTTAAACATTGCGCAGCAAATCTGTCAAACACTTCCTCTTCTTGTTGTGAAGGTGTATTTTAAGACAGAAATGTGACTTTATCCTATATAATCATTCATATAAAACTTGCTTTTATAAAATAAAATCTATTATCCTAAAGAAACATTACCATACAATATAGAATTTATTACAGAAACTTGAATTTATCATAAGGTCTATCTTTTATAGACACTATTACGTTTGATTGTTCTAGTCGTTTTGCTAACACACTACAATTGTAAAACATTTATCTTTTCTGTGAAACAGCTATATCTCTCCTGGAATAGAATACATAATCTTGATTTACGCGTTATTTCATGGTATTACCAGGTTATAAGAAGACATTTACAGTCATTTATATATAAGATAAGACGCCTGTTAAAAATCATTTAACCCAAACTAAACCTCTTCTTTCATGTTTATAAGGAAGCTAACAGAAAGAGACTGAACTTGAGGGAGAGACAATATTAAAATATAGAATATAACTTTTCAGAATCGAGGTCTACTAAATTAGACTTTTATCTAATGAGCCACGGTAGCGAGAAATGACAGCAAAAGCTGAAATAATAAAACAGATCAACTGTGAGAAAAACGGCAGACGGAACAGATGGTATGTGTGTGTAAGTGTGTGTGTAAGTGTGTGTGTATGTGTGTGTGTATGTGTGTGTGTGTTCGCAGCAGCCATAGCAGGTGTGGGCGGCGCCTGTTTGTCACTTACTGAGGAATGAAGTCCACGTTACGTCAAAGAGGAAATAAAACGCCACCCTGCTACTCGCACGCTCTCATTTCTCTCTGAGTACACCAACTGGTGAACAGCTGAGTCCGAGCTGAGACGGATTTAAACTAGAAACAAAAGTCTAACTCCGGACAAGACAAAGCTCCTCTGCTTGTTGAGCCTTTGGTGAAAGTGCCAAACAAAACAACCGTGCGTAATTACGCATAAAAACAAACAAACAATGAGTGCCACAACCGCTATGGAAGTGAACGCCGAAGCCAGACGGATCTTGGCCGTGTCGATAAGCAAGCTGTACGCCTCCAGGACCCAGAGAGGCGGTCTGAGACTCCACCGGAGCCTCCTGCTCTCCCTGGTCATGAGGTCTGCCCGGGACATCTATCACTCCTCCCGGGAGAGCGAGGGGCCAAGCGGCGCGCAGCCAACACCGGAGGAGCCAATGGACACCAGCTCCAGCCAGGGGGAACAAACCGGGCTGTCCAAACCTCAGCCTGAGCCCCAGCCGGCACTGAACTCAGCCGAGCTGCCCCTAGAGGAGCCGGACAGCGAGGAGGAAGAGAGTGATAGTGAAATCACAGAGGACAAAGAGAACTTGAGCCCGACTAGGCAGTCAAGGAAACGCCGGGGCAAGGCGTCGGCGGCGCCTGACTTCCTTCCCAGCAAGAGGGCGAGGCTGGAGCCCGGGGAGGAGAGGTATGCGGCCCCGCTGGGCAGCTGTCGCGCCGGGGTCGGGGAGTCCCTGTCCGCTTTGTCTCTAAATCGGGTTATACCTGCCTTCTGAACAGATGGAGGGAGAAAATAGCCTCCAATGAGACTTTGGAGCGGAGTGCTTCTCAACTCCTCGTTAACCTATAAGGGCGGTTTGATCCCTTGGCGCACCGAGGAGCTGACCTACATCGGGCGGCCCCGGGACAAAGGGATTACCGGGGTCATGGTGCGAGCTCTCCGGTCGATCTGAGTGTGCCTGCCGGGCTGGTAAAGCCCCTAGAGAGATCAACAAGCAGAAAAGGAGAAGAAAACGGAACCGGGCCAAAACGAGCTAAAGGCCGGAAAGTTTGAAGAAGACACTGAAGGGGGAAGTGGCTGTGTTGCTTGTGTTTCCCGGTGATTCACCTTCAGTAAGAATGAGTCCAAACAAGTGACTGCTGACTCAAAGTGTGTGTTATGTGTGAATCAGCAGCGAGTGATGTGAGTCAGCCAAGAGAAGAAGTGAAGTGGTAAACGGTTGATCACAGAGCAACACACACACACACACACACACACTCACTCAACTAGGACTTCAGGGAATTTCCTGCCTGTGTACCAGGACATCAGACTCTGAAAGAGGCAGGACGATTGATGCAGAGTCACTGCCACACACACATTTAGGCACACACATTCAACTGCTGCTGTGGACTTTGATAAATCAATAGGGGACTGTCCTGTATGTCGTGTTCACATGGTGCTTTGAGAAAAAACCCCCAGGCTGTCCACATGTTGTTGGGAGCCTAATAATCTAAACTTTCTGTGTTTTCATGTCACTGAAATGTTGTTGTTCATGTCTGATCTGTGAAAAAATATTACCTCACATTCCAAGCTGCTTTTTCATTCGTATGGATGAATTAATGGTGTAAATATTTGTAATAAACATGTTGAAAAGGTACTCCGTTGTCCTGGCCTCTTTGTTCTGAAAGTAATTTAAGGTTTAGGTGCTGTTTAGAGTAGCTGAGTAACATGCACACTCTCTTGAACCAACTCCAAACTCGCGTCTTATTTCCAAATGAAAGGGCTATTGGTCTAATTAGTGCCACAGTTCACAGGGTTGATCCTTTTATAAGAGGGAGGAAGTCGGTACAACCCAGCGCCAGTCTGGCTTGCCGCCGCTAATCTCATGCAGTAAGACACACGCGCATTACAAAAACCAGACAAATTCTCACACACACACACAAGCAGGTTCCAGGGTCGTACCATTTCCTGTAGATTATGGCACAATTGTGAATCACATCCTTCCTTCACAACATAACCTGACACCGATTCAGTGAGGGATAATAAAGTTATGCAACGTCACCGCAGCAGCTGGGGCCAAACACCAGGGCTGAATTTAACACGGAGAGCAGCAGGTAGTGTTTATAGCCTGGGTGCCTCTTCATCATCATCTTCATCAGCTACAGCAGCAGCAGCAGCTTCCTGCCAGATGACTGAAAGTGAACTACACCCTGAAACTCAATGATGCCACTGATCTGGTTGTTCTGGTTGCTCAGGTTTTCATCGCCGTCCTCATGTTTATTAAGATCCCATCATCATCGTCATCCTCCTCCTCACTTCTTCTTTCCCACATATTAAAGCAGCATGTGAGTCAAGAAGATGATGAAGAACTGAGGAATGAATGTGGTTTAATCCCTAAAAAGGTCTAATGAAATAGTTTCTTTCAAGGATAGTTGTAGTTTTATTACAACTTGGGTCTAATTTTTGTAGTTTGGATCATCATTTCTGTCAGTTATAATGCCACTGGGATCCTGTACAACAAAGTCTGACAAGGCAAGAAACCAGAACTTTGAATTATTCTTTAATGTGACATATATCCTGGTGACATGACCAGGCAGTGAGGGATCAAAGGGCCATCAGATATGAGGAGAAAGGCGGGACTGTTAAACGAAGCTGTGATGACTTCATTAGTTGGACATTTTAGTTCCACTTGTAGTACACTGATGTCACCACTGAAGATAAACATGTTCAAGTGACCATATCATAGCATCCTTTTACTACAATGTACAACTTTCACAGACTACGAGAATACTATGAAAATGCACCTGAATATGAGCATTTAATATATGTAATTACAGATTAGACTCTTGTCTTTTCTGACATTTTGGTCACTTTCACAAAAGTTGGGAGGTGGGTGTTAAAGGGTTAACAAAACAGTCATCATCATCATCATCATCATCATCATCATCATCGCTACCTTCATGCAGAAAAAGTTGCTAATGACACACACAGAGGAGGAAGGAGATTAGAAATAATAATGTGATGAAAATGCTGACGAGAGAAGAGAGTATGATTATAGGAATGCAAGTGAGGATGACGTTGCTGTCCTGGCCATCCTCATCTTCAGCATCATCCTTCTTTTCCTCTGTCTGATGATCTTCACATGCTTTTTCTTCCCTTTCCAGCCATTATAACCGTGTTTATATTCATAATCATCATCAACCTTAGGAATGAAACTTCATTCTTTAGCAGTTTGGCAAAAACAATCCCAACTCAAGGTCCATTTACTGGCCAATATGGACAAGAAGTCCTACCAAAAGTTATAATGAAATCATAACAGCTACTGAGCTCGTGTGTCAACAGAACATCTCCACGGCGACTGAGCAGAAACTGTTTTTTATGTGTTCATAGTTTTATCGGTTGCTTCTGTCTTTTATTGTGAAGAACTTTGTGAACTCAAAACTAGAAAGCTGCTTTATCAACTTTACTTACTTATTCCTATGGTTCCTCTTCATTATCATTTTTAGGTCCTGCAATGTACCATTATTTAACATTATTTAACATCGGTACGTAAGCAGCATAACATTATCGGTTATCCTGACGATTAATTTTCCTATCCTCTCATTTGAGAAGCTGGAACCTGAGAATGTTTGTCATTTTTCCACAATTTTTCCATGAAAAACGTCTGAAATGATGAATCAAAATAGTGAGCAACTAATCAATTAATCGACAAATAGTTTTAGCTCTAATAATCTCATCTAATCATCATCATCACCATCATCTTTCTTATCCTCCTGCTAATAATCTTTACCTGTTTTTTCTTCCTTTTAAAGCCATTTCTGCATTTTGTCATCGTTGTCCTTTGTATGCGCCCTCTTCATACCCTTAAAAAAAATCTATTAATTTGAAGGATTTTTAGAGGCCTGAAGAGGTGAAAATATGCAGTATTTCACAAGTTTAGAGAAAAGTCAGAAAAAAACAAACAAACTTTTGTGTAACAGAATCATTTTTCTTTCTTAAATTACCAGGTGACCCCTCAGATTATCTCTGGGGGATTCCTAGCCCCAGGTTGATGTAAAATGCTTCATGTTTTTCGACATGACTTGTACATTCACTAATGTTGTTTACATCTGTCAGAGGCTCAGCAGCTCCATTATCACACTGTGAGTGTTAATGCCACCTAATATCTGCACACAGCACATGAATGTACACATAAATGCCCCAGATGACAGTTTTATCGTAGTGACCCTGATCTGCCGACTACGTCACTAGCTTAACATGAAATAATCTGGGTTACATGGGGGGGGGGGTTATCATTTTGTAAAAAAAGGACTTAAGTCATGCAGTGTCCTTTAAAAAGCACTATAATTGGTTCTACTAACAAGGACAATGCCACTTATATATGCAAATGAGTTCAGTGAGGTGACATATCATTGGTTAGAAGGATGAATGAGGGTCACACGGGGAGGGACAGATGGAATGAGGTAAAGGAAACCAAGGGTTGATGATGAGGAGGCGAGTAAGCATCGGTGATGGCTATTGGCTGGAAAATGTCATGTTGAAGAATCCAGGGAGTGAATCTCGGGGTGGGGGCGATGTCTCGATGAGGTATCGTAGCTTCATCGTTTTGTTTTGCCAATATGTCATATTAATCAGCTACGTCTTTCATTGCTGAGCAGTTGAGAGTTTGAGCAGAGGCGGCTTTTGAATGGCAGAAATCTGTCTTTGATTGAGTCACCGTAGAGTCATTGGCATCGATCATCATCTTTCTCATATTTAGGTCATTCTGTGGTTTGGAGAAGTAAAAATCGTAAGTATCGTCTCATTTAAACAACACTCCATTTTGTTTTCAAGGACTTTTGGGAGCCTCAGGTGTGTCACATGAATGCTCCACATTATTTGACTTAACTGCTCAGAAGAGATTCAAAACTGAGCTTTAGAGGCTGTTACAGTTATCCACAGACAGGCACAGCAGCAGTGGTACATAATGTTCCACACAGCCACTTAAATGAGAATACAACATGTCCTTGGACAGTACATGTGCGCTAAAACCAAACATTATTACAAACATATTTTTAGAGACTCATTCTGGCTCAAATTTCCCATGTACAAAATAGCATTTGTAGCTCACGGACATGCTATTGGTATCATTATTTTGTTTATGAATTTGCAGGCTTGTGCTATTGCTGTTGTGCTGAAAGGTGCCTTAATGGAGCCAGAGGTGCACATTTTCCTTTCAAGGAAACTAATGGTGTGATTGTTTAGTTCCTTTTATTTCACAGGGTTTTGCAGCTTTAGCGAGAAAAGCTACTACTCTAATGTATTCTCTATTAAATAAAAAGATGAATAAATAAATAAAACAAGCAAAAAGTAAGCAAGCTGGACATGATCTCAGGGACCACTGGTTCTCTGTTCTGTGTAACTGTCTACTCCTTGTCACTTGGTGTGTGGATGGTTAGTGACTGCGCTGGATTACAGTTATCACTGCTGTATAATAACTACTGTCATTGTCCTTGTGCTATTGTATGTAAGAATGCTGTTTTTATTTATTTACTTTAAACTGTCAACAAGACTAAGACAGCCATGCTAGCGGCTCTGTGAGGCTTTACTTAGGCACAGTAGTGCTTTGAGCAGAATGCTAACGTCTGCATGCTAACATGCTCACAGTGACAATGCTAACATGCTGAAGTTTAGCAGGTATAATGGTTAGCATGTGCAACATCTTAGTTAAGCGTGTGAACATGCTAACATTACCTAGTTAGCACTAAACACAAAGGGCAACTGAGGCTGATGGGAATTACATTCGTTTTGCATGTATTTGGACTTCACATATATAGCGCTGTTATATATGATATATAGTTTGATTTTCTAAAAAAGGGTAATATATTTTCTAAAACAGCTGGGAAATAGTATATGAATTTACAGTACAAATAGTGTATTTGTTTTTTGCTATTTTCATCTGCGGATTAACACACATTTGGTGCTCTAGTGAGTGTTTCCAGCAGCAGGACGGTGTGTGTGGGGCTGAGTCAAAATAATCTACAGTGTGTGGCTCACTTTCAGTTTATTGTTTGTGCTGATTTTTTGACAATAAGAAAATATAGAATATCACTACCTTGAAATGTAGTGGAGTAAAAACATTTTAAAAACACTATATTTTCTATAAAAACAATATGCTGTTGCTGCAGCTGCTAAGCAAACTGTAGTCACGTTTTCAGTGATGGAGTCCCTGGACCAATCCTGCACTGTGACAGCCATATATGTGGCAGCCTGATTAAGATGCAGAGTGCAGAGGCCAGACAGTCACGGTGACGTGGAGCTCTAACAGCTCAGAGCTAAAAAAAGAACAGCGCAGGAAATGTCTTCACACAGGATGCATGCATGCATCGACCGGCGCGCTCCCGCCTGTGATGGAGGCAGATACAACGTGTGGCCAATCAGAGTGAGGGATTTGGGTGCAGATGTGCGGGGGCCAATACAGGGTCTTTGATCATATTATCTCACGTTGTGTTCCTCCACTATGATGACTGTACGGTGGTTTGATTACATATTTGTTTGAAATGTAAATTAGCACTGCGTTACACTGGTGGTGTTAGACCAAAATTAAACTGAATTTGTGGGTGTCACATTAATATGAATAAGTATATTGACTGTGACTATAAAGATTTATATATTGAGGGACTGTACAAAAATGATTAGAATTAGAAAACTTCAAATTTATGGCAAACATAACAAAAATATGAATATTCCAGCCACCCTTTATTTTCAAATAAAGAGACACTAAGTAAAAGGCTAAACTTGAATTATAATGTAGACAATCTTTACATTACACATTTAACCTTTTTTTTGTGCAGGGAAGGAAGACGTGACTGTTGGTACAGATAACATGTAATCACTAATATCAATAAAGATCTATTTGTGTTTCTCATAACTGACATATTAGTCCTAAAGTTGATTGTAAGTGTGTTTCCATTCACCTGTTTTTAATGCAGATAAAAAAAAAAAAAAGAGTTCGAACTCATAAAGTGTTTTTAAGCCTGGCTGAGGTGGAAAAGTTGGTGTAGTGCTGGGAAAGCGCAAAATGCAACAAAGTGGCGTACATGAACCACGTGATTTAAACGTCCACTGAAGCTTCTGCTCCACTGGAGAGACAAAAAAATGCACTGAAACAAACACAAATGTCATATTTCCGTCATGTTTCTGGCATTGTTTCCCACCGTTTGAGGTTTGACTGGCACTCTATTAATGACGTCATCTCGATGTGCCCTCTTCTTCTGCAATGGTTAATGGCACCCTCACTTCAGCAAAAAAAAAAAAGTCAATATCTAATCTGATTATCATTTTGCGTGTTTTTGTCCATTGATTAAAGGACTAAAATTCTCTGAAATTTTTTTTTTTTAAATTTCTTTAATTATCTGCCATACAAATGGTACAATTTTAGATATTTGGCACAATAAACAATCAGTTAGTGCCTTTAAGTGCAAAAAAGACCAGAATCAATATTAGCCTCATAACTGCCCATTATGAACAAACTGTGTTTCTGTGAACAGGAAGTAATGCTCTGTTGAAATTCAGTTAGAAAGTGGCTTGTGTGTTTTTCTGGAAATGAAGAGGAAGTAATTATGTGTTGTATCTGTGTGTGTGTGTGTGTGTGTGTGATCATTTGATAATCACGTGGCAAGAGGCTGTGACCACATGCCTCTCACAGCGCCGACTGTGTGACTGATTGAGATGTTTCAGTACAGCGGGCTGACTAACTGTGAATGTGAATAAGTAAGAATGCCTGTGTGTGTGTGTGTGTGTGTGTGTGTGGGTGTGTGTGTCTGGCAACAGTAGCAGAGCTGGCAGAGACAGGAAGTGATGCGTTCATGCCGGCGGGCAACAGAATGTGTAGGAGGAGTCTATTTTAAGACTCAGCTGCAGGAGGACAGAGCACTCCAATACATCTGGCCTTGTGTGTGTGTGTGTGTGTGTGTGTGTGTGTGTGTGTGTGTATGTGTTCATGATGCAGTGGGCAGGCTAATGGCCAGAGGCAATGCTTTTAGTGTTTTTAAATGTCCTTAAAGCCCACAGATAATTGCATCTTTTCACAAAAATCTAATTAGGACATAATTCTTCTTGTGTTTTTAGCCTCTTATAAGATTAGTCGAATGCCACCCAGAGTGTGTGTGAGGAGGTGGGAGACAGATGCAGACAGACAGAGAGGAGGAGGAAGGACAGATGTGAGGAGAAGGAGGGCTGCAGGAAGAGCAGCAGGCGATCAAAGAAAGAAAAGAGAGGAAGGAGGAAAAAAAAGAGGGAGGAGGGATGTCAATAAAACTTGACTACACAGGGAGGGGGAAGTGTAGGACACAGCAAAAGGTTGTGTGAGTGTGTGAGTGTGAGTGTGTGTGTGTCTTCCACAGCCCACGTCAGTGACGTAGTGCCAGACGTAGACGGAGAGGAGGAGGAGGAGGAGGAGGAGGAGGAGGAGGGAGGGAGGCAGTCTGAGGACACTCAGTGAGGGGGCGTTTTATTTCAACACGTTTTAAATTCTTAAATAGAAAGAGAACCAGCCTGGTGTGTTCTGCAGCGCGGTCTCACCTGTAATGAGTCAGCGGCCCCTGGGGGGGTTAACTCTCTGCAGGGACAAATGAAGCACCGTTTCATTCACCGCGCCTCGCTTCCATTCAGGCAAATGTACTCGCCTGCAGGGAGGAAGATACCCGTTTAGTATATTTTTACAAAAACAACAAAATGACCACTGCCTGCAGTCATCTCATCCTGAAAATCCTGATGAAGGGTCCGCTTAAAGAAATCAAGCATCCCTCAGGTTATTAGGATATTTGAAATTCCTTTGAATTCAAAATCAGGAAATGATGACCAGTTTTAAAGATGAGAAAAAAAAAAAAAAGACATGGATAAAAGGTTCCAATACGCTCCATTAAAGCAGCTAACAGCATTAATAAAGGGGTTAAAGGTGACTTCCAGTATGGAGGGCTGCTGTTAAATTATTCTAGAGATTCCAAATAATTTTTTTCCCCTCTTAATTTGATATAAACAGACTCTTACTCTTTATTAAGAAATGTATAGACTCGTTTTAGCTGACAGTGTACTGGAGAATAAAACAAATCTCATTTTGAAAACTTTGTATTTTAACTTTGTATATTCATAATCCATTATATTTACAGTTACAGATTATTAAATTAGTTTGTTATTTGATGGCATAATCCACCAAATAGAGACTTTTTGTAGTAACATTACTAAGATGTAATCTCGTCATAATTGGCTTTATAAGTGAAACTGTACTGAACAGCAATTACTCTCCTTATTGCGCTTGTACTTGTATCACGTAGTATTATGTTTAATAGTAAAATTCATGAAATCACATTTTGAAGGTTTAATCCTGTTACATGTAATTTGCTATTACTTTTCCTTTGATCACATTAGCGTAACATAATCCTGTTATGTAGTAAGTATTCACGTTCTTTAACATAACAATAAAAAAACCCTTCATGTCTAGTAAAAGTCTTGCAATGAAAATTATCCTCAAGTAAAAGTAAACAAGTTCTAAAATGTATGTAAACTGTATACAGTATTTTAATGATGTATGTGGTTCAGGTGCTGCTGCTGATCACTTCATGCACTGTTTACTTTGTAAGAATGAATTATATTTTATGACTTTATTATGAAATTACTTTTGTGTGTATCTTAAAATAACCAACACAGTATACAGCTGTCAAAATTAACCTGTTAGGGGGCCACAGGGCAAAACTTTGTTGTTAGGCCCCTATTGACCCCCACATCACCTCCTACCATTTGTATTTTGTGTATGTACCCTGTCACCTCCAAGTTCCTATCATGTAATGCATGTATCACGTACAGACTCAGAAACCAACCAGTATCACTATGCTGGAATGCACAACGTGAGACGCAGCAATATAAAATAAAGTCTGAGATCAGTCTTTAAAGTAGATTTTGACAGAGGACCCTTTACAAGATGGGGGCCACAAGATTAGGAAACAAGGCAGGACCCACCACTGATGATTTTGTCCTTTAGTGGTGCAAATTCCTCAGAAAATCTGCAATTAATCAAATTATGTACAACCAATTAACACACTGGGAACCTGTGGCTTTTGGCGCCTTTGGGGGTCTGGGGCCCTGGAGCAGTTTCCTGCTTAGTAATGCAGCCTGGCCTCTAAAATGCAGTGCAGCGTTGCACAAAATGGAAATACTCAAAGTATCTCAAATTGTACTTTTAATTATAAATATTCCAATTAATAAATGGTATTCTGCCAACATAAAGGATAAGGCTGCTGATATTATATATTTTTATTGTCAACAAATCCCATGAAAAGACCAAAGCTAACAATCCTACTAACAAGTACAGTATAAGTATGTAGACAGAGAACAAGTATTACCTGTGTATCCAAAGCCTGATATATCTTATTCCCCTGTGCTGAAGAGCTCCACTGTTGCACAAAAACTATTACAAACACATCAGTGAGCCACACTGTTGCACTTATTTTGACTTAATCCCACACACACCATCCTGCTGCCACACTAAATGTGGATTAATCCGCCGTTGAAATTAGTCCCTAACAAATGCACTCTTTCCTTCTGTTTGAGTAACTTTTCCTACAAGACCACAGTGCCCAGCTGTTTTAGGACATTACTGAGCCTTTTTAAAAGATAAAAACGATATACTTGTGACCTGTTTTAAAGATGTACGTCTTCAGTAGGAACCAATGGCCACAGGCAAGGTAGAGAAGTCAGGAAGTTTTGAGAGATGGACTAACACATTGTTGGTTTTGGTCTTTTCATTGGATCTGTTGACAATAAGAAAAACATAGCATATCACCAGTCTAATCCTAAAGTAAATGCCACTGTAGCTGTCTTATCATGTCACTTGATCTGTATTTTTGCTTAATTAGCTGCAAAAATATAAATATAAAAAGTTCTATTGTTATCGTCCTTATACTATTTTATTGCTGACATTTGCACTCAGTGTTTGAGGTTGTAAACTCTCATGTAGACTATGAAATTATTATTACCTATTATAATGTACACATAACTTTCTTGTAGGCCTTAAAGGAATAGTTTGACATTTTGGGAAATACGCTTATTTGCTTTCTTGCCAAGAATTAGATAAAAGAGCTAGTGCCAGGATTTAGCTTAGCTTAGCATAAAGACTGGAAGCAGAGGGAAGCAGCTAGCCTGGCTCCGTCTGAAGGCAACAAAATCTGCTCACTAATTAACACGATATATCTTGTTTTGTTTAATCTGCACAAAAGTGTAAAATGAAAGTTGACTTGTCATCACTGAGAGGTTGCCAGGCAACCGGTAGAGTCTCACTTCATATTTAATGGACACACATGAGAGTGGTATTGGTCTTCTCATCTAACTATGCGTATTTTCCAAAATGTGGAACTTTACCTTTAAATGATCAATTTTGCACCTGTGTGTTACTGTGTGCGTGACTGGGTGCAGGATCAATAAAGCAGACAGGAGGATGGGTAGAATGCATTCTCTCTGGTTTATTCAGGTTCTTTAGGAAGAGTTCTGTTTGAAATTACAAAATGCACTGGTAGAAACAGCAGAGATAGAGAAAGAAACAGAGGGAGAGAAAGAGATGGTCAGAGAAAGAGAGAAAAGAGAGAGGGCGAGAGAAAGAAGGGATTTCATAGCCGGAATAAATGGGAATAACATCACCAGATTCAGGTTCAGGCAGCTCTTTAGTCTCAAAGGAATTGATTTTCATCAAGGAAAAGTTTTGTATTCCTTCTCCCCCTTTTTAAAATCATTTTTTCTTTTTTTTGTAATGTTAGTTAATGTGTTATCTATCCTTGTTCCCCCACGGTTTTTCCCCCGTGAAATAACTGGCAAATATAACAAACAAACATTCTTTGATTTCATCACCAAAGTCATTTCCATTTTTTATCAGGATGATTTTTTTTTTTTCATTTTTGTTTGTTTTTTTTTTTGGTCAGGTTTTTTTTCATTTTTTGTTTTTAAAAATAGAAGAAAAAAGAAACACATTGCTCTTAAAAACATCTATCTATATATATTTTTACATATATATACTTTTTTCTTGATATTTATTTTTTTTAATTCCTGAAGTTGACTTGTTACCCCACATAGTGGCATGCACATTGCACATGCAAATCTGTAATTAAATACTTCTCTTTTATCTTAAATTGCCATGTATGTTTATTTTTTCTCTTTTTTCCCCAACTTGCTGAGTGAATCCTGTATGGTTTTCTACTGTGGCACTGGTTCGGTTTCTACTGGGTCAAGTGTCCGATGGTTTGCATGGTGATGAGATGGATGGTTGCTAGTTGCTTCAGACAGTTTCCCTTTGATTCCTCTGGTATTTGGATCCTTTGAAGTGATATTTAACCCTTTGTAGCTACTTTTCACCATTGGATGCTGGCTGGCTCAGCATTCGTGTTTTGGGGGGAAGGGTTTTGTTCCCAACAAGCATGCTTGGTTTGTTTGACCTGATTTGACTAAGCATCGAATAAAGCAGCAGATAAGGTAAATAAATAATAAATCATTGTGATATTTCTAACTGTAACCAGAGAAGACGAGATGGAAATGTGCCTAATCTTTAGTTACAGTTTTCCGGGATTGGAATCCGATTTCTTTTGACACCTCATTCTTTACTTCTATCAAATGATAGGTTACCAAAACTTTGTCTGATAAAGGAGCTAATGATTCATTTTGGCCTGTGCAAACCTAAACCAATCAAGTACAAAAGCCAAATAGATAAAATGAATGAACTGTACACGTGTCACTTTCCCGTTTGGTTTCCCATAAAGACATAACAATAAATCTGTTTTGATGGTCAGTGAGTAACCAAATTTGTGCTACAAAGGGTTAACAAAAATTTTCCTAAAATTTGCTAATTTCCTGATCTTGTGGCACCTTGAGATGTTTTGGGAGAGATCGGCCCCTAGCGTACGGGACGCCGACGTCAAGATATGAGGACAGAACTTCTGGAAGCAACTCGTCTCCACTGGGCTGATGGTGATGGAAACAAATGGAGAAGAGAGAGCGAGAGAAAGAGAGAGAGAGGGGGACCTTGAGGGTTGCTATGGCGACAGCAGGAGACATTTCATCCATGTCTCTGAGGAATCAATTTACTGTAAATCAGCACAGAGGAGTACTGAGCCCAGCAAGTATCAGGGATAAAGGTTTTGACAACATATGCACAAAAATGAATAAGTCCTCACATTAATAGGCTAAGTCCTGCCTTCAAATTAATTGTATTAGCAAGGAGCACCCAGAGTGTTAGCATCAGGCGAGCAGCTGTGTCACAAATTACTGAACTTATTCGATCAAACTATCAATAAAATAGCACATTTAGTGCACTAGTCCTGCTGTTGCTCTCTCAAAGATTTCTGATGCTACATCGGAAGTTGTTTCAGTACTCCTTGTTCACGCTCTGCTGAGCGCCAAATGGCTAACTTGCTGTTAGCAACTAGCTGGTAAACATCTAGCAGAACCAGATGTTTTCTTAGAAGTTGGTGTAGACCAAAACAGAGCTACAACGAGCCTGAATAATGGACTTTAGTTCATCGGGTCGACACAAACACAACTCCAAATGAATGCTAATGTTGCTCTGTGTTTGCTGGATGTCAGTAGCTAAGTGTTAGCTAAGCTTAAGGCAATAATATATCAGGGTTTTGTTTTTTTTCCCCGTCCCCTAGTTGATTAGTGTAGCTTTAAACGTACTATATTTTATGGAATAACACATTGTTTCTCTTCTGTTAGTTTGTATACACACAAATGAAGTAATTCGAGAGTACAAATTATTAATTCAAGTGAATGAATTATAGATTAATGTGCAGAAATCAACAAGAAATTCATCCCTAGTACCTGCTGGAATCCATAAAGAACTGAAGACGTACACAAAGACACACACACACACTGCAGACCTTCACAGACAAAACATGCCCACACACGCAAACATTCAACCTACACAGCATACACAGACACACAGAACACCTTTCATAATTAGTGATAATGGTGAAAGCTCAATCACACCACCTGGTGTTTACGCACAGTATTACATGAGGAGTTGGGTGAGAGAAAGAGAAAGATGAACTCAATGTGAAGGTGCTGAGAAGAAAGAAGAATGAAACACAGCGAGACGAGGCAGAATTAATGAAGATCAGATGAACACAATGAGTTTTTCAGAAAGTTTATGGATTATATACACAAGAATTACAGAGCCAAAATATACAATAGAATGGGTGAGAGAAATGACATGATTATCTACTGACCCTCCTCCACCCTGTACCCACACCCTCACCCATCCAGACTTGACTTAATGATCCAAGAGGAAGGTAAGGAGTGGATGAAGGAGGTAGGGAGGGAGGGGGATGAAGATCGTGATGAGGACATTAAAATCTTTTGTGTGTGCGCTGTGATTGTCTCAGAAGGACAAATCATCGTGTCCTGTACAGTGTAAGGCACTGAGGGTTACCTACTGTAGCTGATGGTGTCAGGACACGTGCACACACACACACACACACACACACACACACACACACACACACACACACACACACACAATAATAAATACATGTAAGCCCAGTCACTTACATCTCTTCCTCTTACATGCACAATTAGTGCTGAAACGATTAATCGATTCATTGATTAATCAACCCACAGAAAATAAAACAATAACAATATTGATAATCATATTAAATGTTTAAGTCATTTATTAACCAAACGTTATCTGGTTCCAGGAGGATTTACTACTTTTACTTACTTGTGATGTTTATTGTTATTTATGTTTATATATAGCGGATAGCGCACATTATTGAACACTAATGTGCAAGAAGTTTCAAAGTAATATGGTAACATAGACACACCATTCTGTGCATTATTTTCATTGCTTGTAATTTGTCATATAGTAACCGTACCCTGCACTTTCATTTAAGCTTTGCACCGTTTTTGTACTCATATTTTATTTTATTTTACATTACAAGAAAAGCTATGTATATTGAGCATCTTGGGGACAAAAATTTCCTTTAGGAAAAATTAAGCTCAGGTTTCGCTCTGCAGCTGATATATACCCATAGTCCTAAAACAACTAAACTAAAACTAAACTAAAACATATGAAAATTTGCATTTTTAAAAACATTTGCTGACATTTTATAGAATACATGACTAATTGATTAATCATTAAACTAAATTTCTAGATGAATCAATAATGAAAATAATCAGTTTCAGCTCTAAACACACTCACACACCGCTCAAAACACCAGCACACACACACACACACACACACACACACACACACACACACTCTCACAGACACCAACACACAAACACACACAGTAAATGTCTCCCTGTCGCAGCAGTAGCCCCGCCCCCCTCAAAGTGGGACCAAGCGTGGGCGGGGTGACAGTGACAAAATGGCTTCTGAGCATGAGGATGAGCCCGAAAAGTGGTCCAGTGCCATTGTGAAATTGTGTGTTAACATCACTACGACCTCTGCTGCTGCTGCTCCCCCCTCCCAAAAACTCCCCCCCTCCACCCCAAACAGGACCCCTACATCATTAAAACCTCTCTCATTGCCTTTTGACCCTCCCGTCCCTCCCTCCCTGCCTCGCTCTTGACCCCCTATACACACACGCATGCACACATCTAGTGCTGTACAAAGGGGAGACCATGGCGTGGCTTCAGCTACATAAGCACAACTTTTGGCAGCACTACTGTACATTAAAACCCACTGTGTAGTTTTTTTTTAAAGAGAGCCCTTATTCGTGTTTTTGTTGACACGTTGCCTCACGACTGACCCACTGACACAATTTCACAGCCGACTGAGTGGATGGGTTGGTGCGTTTGTTAGTTTTTCCTTCGTATCATAATGAAGAAGACAAGAAAAAAAAAAGATTAGTCAGAGGTTAAGACTGATGGGTGACAGAGGTCGGAGGTGAAGACGCAGAAAGCAGACGTGGAGAGAAGCAGTGACTGGGCAAAAACCTTGCAATCCCCCCCAAACCCTGTTAAAAAAAATCTGTGAAACAACCAAAACAAGAAAGATCAGATGTTCATCTCCCCCCCCCAAAGAATGGGATTTGTTCTCGGAAAAGCACACACACACAACATGCTTTCACAGAAGGGCAGTGTTGTGTGTTGGCCATTTTGGATCCGCTGTTACAATTCTGGACAAGCGAGTGGTGTTGTGGAGCCAAAATGGAGGTGGGGTTTTTCCTGCCTGTCTGTCAACACGCTTGGCGTCGAGTGTTGGTGTGTCGGCAGGCTGCTGATGGGGAGGTGAGGGGTCAGAGTGTGTAATGTAGGTTAGTGAAAGGAGGAGGGTGGGGGTGGGGTCAACATTACACGTCTGACGCCATGCCAGGTAAAACCATACAATAACTCAATCCAAGGCCTGCTTGTTTCGTAGCTGACTGTTCCCTACATTGTCTAACTATCTAGCTACCTAACTCTAGAGGGACCTGAGAAGTAAGCAAACTGCTTTGCACCTCTGTAAACCTCTCACTACACAGCCTGAAACTGGACCCACAACATCTCTGGGATGTACACAACATGCCACGCCTAACAGGGAGGTGAAGCCAAGAGAGCTAGCTTGCTAGCAGCATCCGGTATATCAGCGATGACCATTTGAGTCTTTAAAAGTCAAAACCACAAGGCTCTGATTCAAACTGTGTGGATCTCTTAAGATTTTTGGCAACTACAAAAATCTGTGTATGTTTGAATGGGAGTTTTAAGCGATTAAGCCCATACCGGATGTGATATTGATTTACCTACGACAAATCTAGCTTCTTGGCTATTTCCTCACTCGGGCCAAGTCTCAAAATCACAGCTCCCTCCCTGTTTCTGTGCTAGCATGGGAGCCGGTGGGACTCGACTTTTAAGGCGTAGTGTGGTTGATCTCAACTAGTACAGAGGGTAAGGGGGGGACAGACGGGAGCGGCTAGGAGCAAGGAGATTGGGGGGTGACGAATGTGACTCTGATACAGAAGGCACTGTGGCTCTGTAGGGGGTTTTGGGAAAGCGTTCCCATCTGCCACAACCTCTCTTGATGGGAGGTGAGGGCAGATGGGTTTTGGGTTTGCGTCCCTCTTCTCCCGCCAAACAAATAAACAATCAACAAAAACAAAACCCCCCTATGCCCATCTTCACTACGCTATGCTCAACTACTAGGCCTGGAGGCAACATATTGCGGAAGAGGAGAGAAAGATAGGGAGGGGAAAGGGATCATCTGGAGGAGGGGGTGAAAAAGACAGCGACATAGGTACATGAAAGAAAGGGGTTTCACTGTGGGTGTGATGTCAAGTGATGTGTGCAAACGTGGTGTTGATCTTCACATTTTCTCAGATCCGCGTGTTCCGGTTTCATTAATCCGTTTTACAGTACCACAGCGTTGCAGTTTCTCCTCCGAAATAATACGGTGAGGATGCTTATGAGGTCTGCATAGTCAAAACACGTGGACTGGGGTTTGTTTTCTGGCTTCTGCAATTGCGAAGAAAACAGTGCGAGGTTTCAAGAGTAGCTAGATCGTCGACCGTGTCATGAGCATGAACGGTATGCAAAATAAATAAATATCTGAAACTCTAATTATACTCTGTCTGTTATCTATAACTACATCTACTGTATTATATCTAGATATATATGTAGTTTATCATCTATATTTATCTATACTTTATCATCTTGTCCTAGAGTTATTGAATATTCAATAATTGTTGTCCCTCATAACAATAAGGATGAAATTATGTGTTTCTGTCCTGTAAAGCCTTTTGTGTCTTCAGTGTCGCTCTCTGGCAAGCTGAAAGAACAGATGTCAAAGCAAATGGGCAGAAAAAGAAAAAGAAAAAGATGAGGAAAGAGCTCGGTGGATACTTAAGTGGTTTTTGGCAGAGGAGGTTTCAGCTCTGCTACAACCTCATATGATTGGATTGGTGATTCGGTGACTGTTCTCTGGTTATCCAGACCTGAGAGAAGGGGCTGGAGTGGGGGTCAGCATTGGCACAGACAGGCAGACAGAAGGATGGACCGAAAAACGGACAGATATGGCATCTCCCAGGCTACATCCATGTTTCCCGACTAGGACTGGACTTCATCTATATATCTCACAAAGATATAAGAGACAGGTATAAGCAGAAGTTTCACTCCAGGTCTAGAAACCAGGATGTGGCCTGGAGGCTGTCCTGTAGAGGGTGAAGGCAGGGTGGATAATGTGTGCTGATAACTGCCCCCTGGTGGCAAAAAAAGAGAACACCACCACCTAATACTGACTGACACCAACACTGTACCACCAATACTGTGCTGTCACTGCCGGCAACCGATCTCACTACAAAACTACCCGACAGAGGGATAAGATTGAGATTCGTAGTTTTTTTGGCTGCAAGTGGAAGAATTCAAACATGGTAGAACTTTAACCTCAGTAAAACAGGGTTGTCTGAAACCTATGCAGTGTAATAGGCAGACAAACTCTTCCACATTCTCAATGATCTGGTCTACCCCTGCCTCTGAGCATGAATTCTTGATCTTTGGGTTGGCTTGACAAGAGTACTGACCCCATGAATCATTGCAAGTCAGGTACTGAAGCTCCCCTGACCTCTACCTCCACCATTCTGAAGAGAGAGTGTATCTTAGGAGTTGCGTTACAACACGCAACGCTGCTAAGTGAATGTTCCCAAGCCGTCATTGCCCCGAAACGTTGCAGGAAGGCATCAGGAACCCGGTAAACGTCATTGAACGGGGGATAAAAACATAACTGATGTAAACAAGATGGACATAGCATACTTAAACTCCAAATAACATGACAACAAATCTACAGCAACAGTTCTATCAATCAATCAATCATCAGTATCATCATCATTGTCATCGTCATTTTGCATTGACATTGATATCATTTTTCATAAGACTATCATCTGTAACAATAATAAATCAAGTGTGGTAGAAGTCCGCTTCTCCCCACTCTCTCTCCCTCTTGTTTCTCAAGCACAACAGGAAACTTTAATGTGATCCTGCAGTGTTTCCTGTCTTTTTACAGTTTGTAGAAATGTAGCCTTTGAACCGTGTCGGCAGAAAACTGCGTCAAACAAAATAGCCGACTGTCAAAGCACGTTTCCGGTTAAAAGTAAACGAAAATTACATTTGAGATGTAAGAGAGAGAGAGAGAGAGTCTGAAAGAAGAGAACTTCTTTTGTAAACCTAAATGCAAAGTTTCCTATAAAGCCCCCAGGTCCCACCCACACCAGTTAGATTTCCTCTCTAGTATGTATTTAATCAATCATGCAGGTTTCCATCAAATTTTGGACTCATAAAAAGATCAAAGGAGGCTGAGCGAATGCAACAGAAGAACCAAGCTCCAATGTCCGAAGAAGAACAAGAAGGAGAAGTAATCGATAGAAATACTGAAGAAATTTGTCTTTTTCCCCATCCCTCCTTTCCTCTCCTCCGCCCCATTCAACCGTGTGATGTCATTTCCTGTCAGGTCATCCCTCGCCTTGCGCCGGGTTGAGCAACCGAGGAGGAAGGGGCTTGACGAAGTGTCCGACTCCCTTCTCAAGTTACCTGAGCCCACCCTCCCATAGCGCACTCGAACAGGAAGTGAGCCCACACCGCGCCCCGAACCCCTCCACTACCACCGCTGGACAGGAAGTGATGTCACACCAGTTCCGTCAGCATTAAGTGAGTCTTTAACAGTAAACAGAGATGATAAAACTCATCAAATATCAGCCAGCGCTGTGATTAGCTGGTTTTTGCAGTATAGGCGGAGCTTCCTGGTTCTGTCCCTTGGAAAGGAAAAATGTTAAAGATAAAGTGGTTGTTCTCCCTTTTTTTCTTTTCATTGTTTGTCATGTAAAGTTTCATTTTGTTCTTCAATGTTCAAGTTTGATTTTCTGGAGGCATAGCTTGGCATGTAAGGGTTAGGGGGTCCTGGCTTTTTGTTAATTTATTTTCTTTAAACATATTTGTTCGAGGAGCAGAGTCAAAGCATTGGACTCTGTGTTTCAGCTCATTTTCAGGCTTTTACATTAGCAGACTGGCCAGCGACAGATAGCACACATCTGACAAAACTAACCAATCACGCGACAGTCTGGGAGAAGTGCTTTTAGGCCTCGTAAACCGCAATCAGCCCTGGCCATTTTACATTCTCCTCTCGCTTTTCTGTTCCCACACCGCTCTCTTCCTCCTTCAGCCTGGCCTTGCTGGTCAAGCATAGAATTCTGGAAAGTGTAGTTCTGAGACTTAGAGAGGCAGATTTAAAATGTGCCTGGGCCTTGCCCTAATTGTCTTGGCTGTCTCTTTTTCATTTTATCCATGTGCTGATCTGTCACTGAAGCTTACACAAAATCCGTAAAAGGCTATTTGCAGCACCCTCACCCCCCTCCCCTCCTCCCTTTCCTCTCATTTAGAGTCCGAGGGGTGAAGGTAGAGGGTTTGGAGGGCGTTCAATCCCCCCCCAACATTTTCACCAACTCTGCTTTATTACAAGTCAACATGTCCAAGGCCAGAGCACTGGAGGCTGCTATTCTTCTTCTCCTCTCCTGCCCTTATCCCTTGCTCCCTGTGGTTGCTAGCACCAGTCATCCTCGTCCGTCTCACTATAAGGTTCATGCAGGCCCTTGCGGGGCCCTCGGGCATGGGGGGGACGGTGGTGCGGGTGGGGGGGCGCCCCAGGTGGCCCCCGCCGATGTGGAGAAGGTGAGGATGAGCGGTAGCCATTGGGCACCCTACGTGGATGCGGGTGAGGGGGCGGAGGGGGCCCGTGGCGGGCAGTCCTAGGTGAGCGTGGGTGTGGGTGAGGATTTCCCCCATGTGGGTGTGGGTTGCCATGGGAGAGGCTTTGCTCGTAGGCAGGGGGCTCATGGTGCCGCTCGTACTCGTAGTCACGCTCGTAGAATGGCCCGTCGCCCTCCAGGCTGTCCCCAGGCGGAGGCCCTGTCCAGCGGCCTTGGTGAGGGGACCTAGGTGAGCCGTGGAGGGGCGAGCGTGGGGACTGGTGCCTGGGGGAGCGCGGCGAACCGTGCCGGGACGAGGAGCCCCCGTGGTGGGGAGAAGCGTGGCGTGATGGGGGTCGGTGGTGATAGCCTCTGTCGTGGTCTGGTGGGGAGAAGTGTCGGGGGGAGGGTGAGCGCAGTCGGCCCGGCCCTGGGGGACCATAGCTGGGCTTGCGGACAGCGGGGGAGTAGGTGACATGTGGACGGGGGACAGCGGGGGTCTGGGGCAGCTGCCGACGGCCTCTCCGCGGAGTGCTGGTCCCCGATGTGGAGGGGACCGGGCTGCCGCTCACCGAACTACTGCCCTACAGCAAAATGTAAACAAGGAAAATCAAAACGCACCACAACAACAACAACAGAGACCAGAGTAGAGCAGAGTGCAGAGTGGTGGTGAAGATAGATAGATAGATAGATAGATAGATAGATAGATAGATAGATAGATAGAGATTAAACACCATTGAAAATCATTCAAAAACAGTGATGAGGCAAAAAATTGACACCAAGAAGCCACATGTCACATTGAAGAAAAATGGACAGAGAGAGAAACAGTGATAAAGAAAAAAGCATAACACAAAAAAGAGAGATTGATATCCATAAGTAGGTGTATGACTTGTGTGAACTCTTACTGGATAAGAGAACAGATGTTGTGGTGGGAGCAAAAGGCAAGGGTTAAGGATCACTTCCTAAATAATGAACCAGTCTTTTTAATAGTCTATTGGGAATTTTATCCAACCTGTATTGAGTAAAAAGCTTTATATAAGGTATTCTACATATATGGAAATTAACAAGAAAGAACAGGAAAGACAGTATTGGACAGTATTGGGAAATGGCCCCTAATATTTTATGAACCCTTGGCATTAATCTTGGTGTCTTTGGAGCCCACCTGTCTGTGTCCTCGTCCATCAGGCCCCTCGCTGGGTGAGCGGGACCAGTGGCGGTCGTGGGGATGCCTGTGAGGGTAGTCGTGGCGGTCGGGGCCATAGTGCTCCTTGTCCATGGAGCTGTGATGGTGATGGTGGTGATGGTGGTGACGGCGGTCCTTGGTCCGGCCGCGGTCCCGCTCGCGCTCCTTGGGTGGAAGGTCGCCCGACTGCGTGGTCGTGCTGAGGTCTGTGCCCAGGCCTAGCAAGGAGATGTCTCAGTTTACATTTGTAAATACAAGACCATTCAGTATTTTGTCAAGATTTGAGCTACCCGAGGTGAGGACATACAATTTAAGATTACAACATCCCCCACAAGTTAATGCAGTGGACAAAAGATTCTTCTTTTCATATGGGAAAAGCAAGTCAAAGTAATATAAATGGAAATGAAAACAAGCTAAAACAATGAAAATACCACATTTAAAAGGAAAAAAATGAAATGCCTATCCATGGAAGAATCCACTACACCTGTGCAGTCAAATGTAGAGCAAAGAAAACTAATTTAAAACACCATCATCAATACCGAGTCCAGGAAGCAGAGGAGAGTCTTCTCCATCAGACTAGAGAGCTCTCCAATTATAAAGGGGATTTAGAGCTGAACTGTGCCAGCCTTGTTGCATTCGTTTTACAGCTGAAGCATGCAATTTGCACTCGCAATTAGTGATGAAGTGGGCTATCTGCTTGCACAATGTTCTTTTCAAGGACTTCTTTGTGCCAAGACTTGACTTGCATAAAATTTTGTGAATATGATGACAACTCTGCTATCTGAGCTCAATAAATACACAGATTGCTCTCAACTGCCTCAACAACTGCCCTTGACCAAGCTGTAAAGCAACACTGCATCATCGCTACATGTCCAATTACAGTGTGTTCGAATAATCTTTTAGGACCCCAGTGGAAGTATCAAAAACATTTTGGCAGACAGCAGTGCATGCCTTTACAGTGTCTGAAGGAAAGGCCAGGTTGTCTATCCTCCAGCCAGTTGGACTTCATCAACCTCAGCTAATGTAGCCTGTTAACATAAATGCACTTAACATGCTTAGTGTTAATTTCAGCTGAGCCATGCTAAGTATTTTATACTACCATTTAGCATTTGTCATGTAATAATGCCATATACTAATGCAAATGGTAGCATGTTAATGTGCTAAGGCTAATGTTTGGATAATGTAGAATGTTTAGCATTAGCAAGAACGCTTAGTGTGAGTGTTGAATTATGTAATTTTACATGCTAATTTTAACACTAGCATGAAAATATGTGCACAGTTAGCAAGCTGAAAGTGATTCTGACTATAGTTTTAATTCTTAGTGTTAATTCTAGTACAGCTGAGCCATTCTAAGTATTTTATACTACCATTTAGCATGTGACATTAAAATGTGCCCTACAGCCACACCACCTATCTGGGAGCTACTGTACACCGACAGAGGCTATTGCTCTGGAATTTAGACTTCTACTGTAACCTACAGTAAGTAAACTGAACATTGGAGATACATTATGGCATTTATAGCTGTAAAGATCTGATTTGCAGATGCAAGTCAGATGTTAGGTAGGCTTTAAAGGTAGTACCTTAGATGTCCACTATGAGTGACTCACCCGTGTCTGCGTCGGTGTATCTGGTCAGGGAGCGCTGTGAGGCACGGTGACTCCTGTCCCTGTGTCTGCGTCCTCCTCCATGTCTCCCCTCCTCAGACACCACCCTCTCCAGGGAGTAGTCGTCCAGCCTCACGCCCCGGCCCGTACGCCCGTGGACCAGGCTGGAGGTGGAGCGACGCATCGGACTGGTGTCAGTGATGGTCTGCGAGGACGAAGGAGAGAGCAGAGAAGGAAGTACAGAAAGGGAGAGGGACGGACAGAGAACATAAAGGTAGGAGAGGGTGTGATGAGATGAGGAGAAAAGAGATAAAAAAAATAGTGGGGGAGAGAGAAAGAAAGAGAGGAGAAAAGAAGTTAGATTTAATGCATTCTGACTGGTGGAGTCCATCCTCAGCTGTGAGACGCTCTCAACACTCACTTCACTGACTTTTAAGGAGTGTATGACATTACCACAGATTGTCAGATTGTGCATTCATGTGTGTATAGGTGCCTATTGATTGACAATATCTGACTTGGGTCAAACAGCAGTACCAAATAACTCTTGGTTTAGGTGGGTGGTGGTTAACCACACTAGGACAAATTAGGTTTTCACAGGTTGCATTTTGTTTTGATAATATGAACATTTTGGCTCTTGTGTTGTCCTGTGCGGCAACCTGCACCCATCTGATCTGAGAACTGAGTACTATTTGACCCATCTTAAATCATATATCGGCTTACGGCCTTTGCATTCAAATAGCTTGACCCATAGCACCTGAAATCCCAAACTACTAAGCCTTTGACAAGCTCATGTAATACCATGCTTCTTCACCAAAACATGGAGGAATGAAACAGACAGAAAGATAAAACAGGGCACTGACAGGAAGAGAAGAAAGGGGCTGAGAGACAGAGAGCAAGCATGAAGGAGGGCTGTAGAAACCATGCCTCACATGCACAAGGCAGAGGAGCCTAGTGGACTTTTCCAAATGGCAGCCATATTTAATTTAGATCATACTCAGATTGGAATACCACCATTTCTTTTCTCCATGTCAAAGTTGATACATCATCAGACCAGCGACAAACATCTGATCTTTGGAAAGGTGACGATTGGACAAATACCCTCACATTACAGTTACTTTTTAATCCTTTTTCCTCATATTTTTGGTAAACATTCAATTAGATATTGTTTGGATATAAAAACCAAAACAAAGCAAAAATAATGTAAATTCTAGAAGAATATAACTAGTTTTAACACATGAAGTACCATGAACTTAGACATCAGACAACACTTTTATTAACAACCAATACTAGCTTGCAATAGATCATTAGTAGAAGAATTAAATCTCACTGAATTGGAATGGAAACATCTGGCTATATGTTAACTCATGGATCAGCATAATCTTCTTTCATTCCATCCACCTTCTACTTTATTTAGATATTCTTATGGTAATAATATCTATCTATGGTAAAATATTTAAATTTTTTTATGGTTATTGTTATTGTATTGTTGATTGTGCTGCTGCTGTAACAAAACAATTTCCCTCACGGGATCAATAAAGTACATCTATCTATCTGTATTCATTTCATCTCTTATTCTGCTCATCACAAAAATGCCAAATTTAGAGAATATTCATACATTTTTGTCCAAAGACTGCTTGTGTTGGTCATTTACGTCTCATATAGGTATGCTTCACACCGAGTATGACATAAATCAAACATGGCCGCCAGGTGGATAAGGTAAACTGACATTCCATAACCTCAGAGTCTGGTCGAAACGCTCTACAAGAACCCAACAGGAAAATCCTACAGGATTGATAACTGTATTTCAAAAATGTGTATAAGTGGCTGGTAAATTGTACAATCAACTAGATAACGTAGGGAAGTTACAGTAACTTCCTGTCCTGTATATTATATATAAATCTATTTTAACCTGCCTAGTACTACATGTGCGCGTATATGTATAGAAAATCTACTGCACGAAAGTAGTGTACTTGCTCAAATATAATACATTTTTTACCTGTTTGTGGTTGTTTTTACATCATGTTAAATGTGGCTTTGCTTTTGCATCAAGACACTTCGGATAACGTCAGGAAAACAGTAAATTATAGCAGGTCATACAAAGGAACTGGCTCTAGTTAAGGTCTACATAATGTATTCTGGAACAAGTCTTGTGTGATTTTCTTGCTGGGTTCATTATCGGGCTCTTCTGACCAGGACAGGACCCTGCTGACACTCTGAACCCCCAGAAAGCTTCACATCACACCCTGATGATAAAGCACAGGTCAGTCTGCAAGCAGCAGGCCGGACAAACACTCAGACGAACACAAGGGGATTAACCGCCCTGAGAGGAGCTGCGCTACACACAGACAGCAGTCTGTACAGTCTCCGTGCAGCCTAACACAAGCCATGCATGCCCTCTGGGTAGCCGGCAGCACAGCACTACACGTGTGCTCACACACACACACACACACACACACACACACACACACACACACACACACTTGATAAGGATATGTTACTTTCCACATATTCTGGAGTCTATTTTGGCACAGCACATGTATGTTTCTATTCAACATTTATGTTGACAACAAGCCTCCGTGTTCAATGTGGGGATGTAATAACATTTCACAACACTAAATTTAGTCTCAAACAATCAATGACTACTTGGACTGTGATCTTAGAAAAAGTAAATACAGCTAAATATCATTGAATTTCAGGATGCTCATGTTTATTCTCTTTTGCATTGTTTGGGCCCTAAAGAGAGCAAGGTTAGCGTGTTTTAGCTTCAGGCATCATACCTTTGCTGAGCTCAGCTGAACTCCTATATAGCATTTCAGTCTATTTATTATATTTTTTTCAAAAAAACAACATAATTATATAGCACCTTTTATACAAGAAATTCAGCTCAAAGTGCATGAGTTACTGAAGAACTGACAACAAGTCAAAAGAAAGAACATACAATTGAAATAAGTAAAATGTTTAAAGAAGGAAGTTATAATATTACTGTTAGTGCAACTACTTCTACTAATATTAATACTAATACCATTACTGATAATTCTGGTTTTAGAGGCACACAGTTGTGTCTCTTTGCACTACATTTCCAAACAGATAGTTGCTGTTTAGATGTATATATGTCAGGCTTATTTGGGGATGATGGTTTTACTTTAAACAGGTATAAAAGACTGAAAAACTCACAGTAACATTATGATCCTGGTGACTTGTGTGTCCAAATGAACTGTTGACTGAATTCAGTTTTACATTACACCCCTCGTTGTAACAAATTATGCACTGGAAAGTCACAAACAATGACGTCATCCAACTTAAGACGGACAGAAGTGTTGAACATGACAGCCACTCTGCCTCTGTCCAACTTTGCCTCTACTTTTCAGGCTACCGAATGACAGCCTTTGGCTAAAGCAACACGTTCCCTTGTTGGTAAACCCGCTTCCTCTCCATCACATCCACGGCAGGACTCAGTTCCGCCACGTCATGCATGACTAATGACATGCCGGCACGCCTGCCAATCCCCTGTACAGGCCAACAGTTGCACATCAGTCCATGCTTTCGTCATACACTGTTGACCCGGTCTGCAGCGATGCAACAGACTAAAACGCACATGTAACACACACACTGGAACACACACACACACACACACACACGCTGCATACAAGCAGAACACCAGGGAAACTCGTCACAAAGAACAAACAATGGAGAGCAGAGCAACCTCAACACGAGCAGTCACGGGGGAGAGAAAGAAAGAGAAAGAGAGAGACTGGGACAGTTAAACAAAGGCTGACAGGATAGACAGAAAAAAGGAGAGGTGTTCAAAGTCGATCTGAGTAGTGACAATTAAGCCAAAGTTGATTTAAAGAGCTTGGAGTACCAGGTGGGTGGGGTTCACTGCGTCAACACAACTCAGATGCTGTCTATTTTAAGTTGCAGAAAAGCACAGCAAATTGACATCCGAGCTGTTTCATGTGACTGTCGAAACAGGCAACACAAACCGTAAAAAGCATTATGCAAATACTTGATGCAAGGGAAGAAGAAGGAACATATAAAATGTAAAATATGGACATTTGTCGCCCTGCAATAGTTCCAAAATCGGAAAAATATCACATTTCTTCCCTTCAGTATTTGATGGTAAAAGGACTTTAAACACAATGGATGTGCAGTGTTCACTACTGCATTATGGTGGCGTGCATGTCAACCAACAGCTACACGTGCGGCTGGCAAGTGCTCACCAAAGTTTTGGGTCAGTTCTGATGATTGGAGTTTGACTGAAACTAGATCTGTTGTTGATTTGACACTAAACTGGATCGCTGTTTACTGACCAGGTTATCATTGTCTCATATGCTCTGTGTGCTGTGTGTCTTACTATACATGCAACAGTGGTTATGTGTGTTGTGAACTTGCACAGAGGTAAGACTAAAAATACAGAGAGAAATGTTTTTACAAAACCGGAGCTCATAGAGACAGAGCACATTTAAGTCCCGCCCACACCGGAGGGGAAAACAATTCATCGCTCTCCATTGACTTTGTATTGCGTGAAGGTGCCTCCTTGTCAACAACTGAAACATGCCTAAAAGCTGCTGTGTGGTGGGATGCACTACCAACAGGGTAAAGAACCCAGAACTACGTTTTTATAAGCTGCCGAACCAAAAACTGAAAACTTTAGGAAGACAAAGGATACAGATGTCAGGCATCAGCAGGAAGAATGGGAAAAGTGTGAGATCCTGACTCTCAGTATGTCTACGTATGTGTGCAGCAAGCATTCTGTCTCTGGTCAAATATCCAAATGTTAGTTTTAGGCTAACTATGTTGCTGGAAGTTAAGCTAAAGCATTTTGACAGTATGCTGCTTGTGTAGAGGAATGTGGCTCAGAAAGCTATGCAGTATCATGTTTGTTTCAAGTGCCTTCGCTAACTACAGTAGCTTAGCTTGAGAAGGGACACTGAGACAGACCCACAATATAGAGTTTGTCCTCTCTGGTAGACAGAGGGTGCTAAAATAATCCTCTGACATGCTGAAATCTAATGTCTTTAGCTAGCTACAGGCATTTTGTTAGTGTTGGCGCCGATTGTTTTCCCCTCCGGTGGGCGTGGTTTATGTATTAGTATGATACGTTGCACTCTGTCTCTATAGGGACAGTGCACCTGAAGCCTGGCAGAATGCAATTACAGAATCCAAATATATTACATGGCTATTGATGAAAAATGCAGACCACATTTAGTATCAAAAATGGGGTTTGTAACTTTAAGCTGTCCTGGGTAGTGTCTGTGTTACTGAAGAGACTTAAAAAATGACAAACGACCTGTCAGACAGCCCAACTATCACCACCTGAACTGCGCTACTGTAGTTCAAACCCACCCATCTGGTGCCTCATGTTGAGCAAAACAACCAGCAAACTATGTTGTGGTGCAGATCCAGTTTGAAAAGGAATTGACAGAGAGACAGAAGAATGAAGAAGAAAGGGAGAGAGAGAGAGAGAGAGAGAGAGAGAGATAGAGCTGGAGAGAGAGAGGTACATACACTGAGGTTATTTCCACGGGGCCTGTGTCTCCTCCGCTGCAGAGCAGGCAAACACAGAGATGATACGTAGAGCAGAGCAGTGTAGCACACACACACACACACACACACACACACACACACACACACACACAGAGCATAGGCCCGACATAGCATAGCCGCCAGGACCGAAAGAAAATAGAGGTAGAGAGACAGAGACAGAGAAAGAGACAGCGACGAATGAATGGATGGTTGGAATGAGAAGCAATGACAGAGATATGAGGAGCAGAGGGAGGATAATGGGATTATTTTGAGGACATAAATATGTTTTGGGAGGGAGGGGAGAGAAAAACCGAAGGAGAGGGATTAAGAGAGATGTATATGAGGGAAAGAGAATATGAAGGGACGGATGAAAAAGAGAGTGCAGAGGTAAGAAAGGAGGGAAAAAGGTACAAAAATAAGTGATAAAGGGGGGACAGAGAGAGGAGAAAGACAGAGGACCCAGTCAGTTTAGAGAAGGCCAGTGCACACACATAAGAGCGAGGTGGGTGTGGCCAGTGAGCGAGAGAGGACAGAGGACAATATAAGATGCATGTGCATCCACACACTCATACACACACTTACCGAAACAGCATGAGCTCTCTGTAAGGCAGAGCAGTGTTAGAAGGCAGTAAGTAACAGTGTACGGACACACACTTATATCACACATATATACTGTATACGCAACACACTCACACACACAAGACATTTTCTACACTCCCACGGCAGTCTACCTTTTTTTTTAATATATGTTGAGTTACTATCAAATTATATTAACACCAAGACTTGAACTGTTTGTTCCAGGACTATTACCAGAGGAATAATGGTTTTAGAAACTACAGGCACCAAACCTGCGTCAGGTAGTGTTTGTTTTAATGAGCATGGAGTACCAAATATAAAAAGCAGTAAAGAGAACCGATTGTCCACTCTCCATTTGAAAAGACGAGCACACAAACAGTGCTTTCATAGCTAAAGTGCAGTCAGAGTGAAACGTTCTGCTGTGTTGGCTCTATACTCCAGTATATTGTATTTAACATGAAACAATAACTGCAGTATGAGCGTAAAGTGCTAACTGTCCGCTTTAATTTGAGGGTATTTACATCTGCATCATATGTACAAGTGTAGGAACTGTAGCCCTTTTTTATATTTCGGTATATTTAAGAGAGGACAAAAAGTAAATGGACAAGTTAAAAAAAGCCTAAATAACATCATAATATTTCATAATTGGTTGCACATCATTAACTGTCCAAACTGACTAAAGTAAAGTTTTACAAGCTGCAGAGTTTGCACTCAAAATATTCTCCAAAACATTCTCACATATCAACCCCATCCATCTTATAAATTAGAAACTTAAAATACTAAGAATAAGTAGAAATTGTGCTGACACCTTCTCTACTCGTCTGTTTATGTGCACACCACATTCCTCTTATACACTCTCCTACCTCATCGTCTAAATGTTCATACAAAAACACTCCATGGAGTAACCAACATACCAAAGTGAGAGCAAAATGGATGCAGTGACATGTTGGAGTATGGCGATGCTTGTGTGCGTGAATGTGTGCGTGCAACTGCAGCCAGAGGCTTCATAGTAAAGTTCACACGTACTACACAGAAAATATTTTCCGAACATCATAAAAATAAATATTAACACTTCTCAAGTTATGTTTTAAAACAGAATCATGTTCATTACTGACAAATATATAGAGCAAGCACATAACACGGGTGAGCAGTAATCAATCTGCAACCTGAGGTCTGAAAGCACATGGAGACTGATTTGTAAGCATAGAGCAAGTTTTTGAAACAATTCCCCCACAAGATGAGAGCAGTAGGGTTTCCTTTTCTCCCTATCTTCATACAGTCCCTGCAAACTTAAACTGAGAACAGATTAACATTAAGTGGACAGTGGACAGGCTATGTCCCTGCTCCCGTTTGGAATGTTATCACTCGATTGAATGGGCGTTATCAGTGGTTATCAGCCTCATAGATATGGGTTAGAAGGGGCCTGCTGCACCTGCTAGTAGGTTCAGTAGGCCGTTATCATCTATTCACATGGTTGATCACTCATGGCACGTCCCTTGGCGTCTAGGCAACAAAACTGCATGATAAGGTTCAGGAAAAGATCATGATCGTACGTAACGTTATGTAACTTAAAACTTTAAATAAGTCAACATTGACTTTTGGTTTCACACGGGACACGAGCCCTGGTCTCCTGGATGAAAGTCCGGTCTTTGTTTGACACACCCACCCAAGTCTCCTCATCACACAGACTTTGTCACACTTTCTACTATGTCACCAGAACTTGCTGCATTGGCTCACTGAAATAAAAGGGTGACAACAGCCTCCTGGACCTGGGCCCCTAGCCCATATATTTGAGACAGATGTGTGATGATAACGCCAATTCAGTAGCCTGATAACAGTCAAATGGGCTGGTCCCTGTATCATTCATCATCGTTTTTATTTGGCTAAATTTGTTCATAACTGTAACACAGATATAACCCTAATAAATGAAAAGTTCTCAAAACATTCTCAAGTGCATAGAATGTGCTAAAGCTACCAAACCTACTGGAGACATTTGTGAGACCAGATATCAAAGTCAGAGTGCACGCAATCAGGATTTTACATTCCCCTGATTTCCTGTCCCTGCCCAATCTCAAATCTTAAAGTGCAGAATATTTAAAGCTTCAATTTATTTAGTTCTCACCCAATTGTTATGTTGTTAATGAACTTCTACTCTTCTCTCATAAAGTCATCTACAGGAACTTCTACAACACCCCTCTCTGTCTGTCTCTGTCTCCCACATGTCCAAGAAGCCAACAAAGTGTTAGTTTGAGCAAGCCAACGATGCTGTTGCCCCTGCTGAGATCAATGTACCATAAAATGATTTCCGAATACAATGAACTGGCAACCTACAGTTTATGCAGCTTTGACCACCATGTGGTTGTATTTGTTTTAAATGATTTTAATGCTTTTGGATCACACTTAATGAGTCTTTTGTATGTTCTCATTTTCATTGCTGAAGAGAGACACTAACTCTGGCCACAGTTTAACACAGGACAGACACACCAAGGATTTAATGGAAATGCATTAGGGAACAGGATCAGGTTGGAAGCGACAAGATATTCTATACATATAGGTCTTCTAGAAATATATTTGTATATATATCTAGAACACTTATCCAGCCCTCCGACCCATTTTACTCGCTGCTCCACTGATAGCATGCAACTTTGCTATGCTGTGAAGAGAGGAGCTCTCTTGGAGCTGAGCAGCGGTGGGTCGGCCGATGGATGAGTGGCGGGTTAGAGTGAGGGAGGAGGAGGTGGAGGGATGGTGGCAGGGAGGGAAGACAAACAGGGAGACGAGACAGAGGGAGGTGAATTTACAAAAGTCTCATTGCTTCTTTGCATCCTGTCAAAACATTTGTGTTTGTGTGAACCATGTTTCCCATGCAGAGAACTGGAGCCATAATAAAAAATAAAATAACACATAAAAGTTTTGTTGGTATTTAAAAAAGAAGGTGTTGGTTTATTTCTGACCCGGTTCTCTTCTCTGTTTAGGATGCAAGGAGAGACTTTTTGAATTCACTTCAACTGTCCTCACTGCTAACAGGCATAGTAATGGAGAATGATGCTGATGATGATGGTGGTGATGGTGGGATGAAGGTGCTCACTTGGTTGTCTGCCGAGAGGCGGGGCATGGAGAGGGTCCGCCCATGCCCATCCATTGGGTGATAGGGCTCAGTGTCGGAGTACCCGTCCCGCCCCATCTCCCTCATCTCTACCGTCTGTAAAACACAACGAGAGGGGGCGTGACCACTGTCTGCTGAGGGAGAGGACGCTGACGGGTGAGGGTGGGGGGAGGCGCCATCGACTAATCGAGGGAGGCGTTAACTGAGGTGGAAGGGACGTGAAATAAATTCAATGATGCATCTAGAAAGATTATCATGTTCCTTTTTTGTCTTTCTTTTCAATTTTAGGCATAAAATACTACAATGATGTCTTCATTGTAGCTTGTTGTTGCATAAATTAACTGTTCGTTTCGATCATTTTTGTGTTAAAAAGTTACTGCTGAGCCTCTGAAACATTAGATGAGGTGGGTATTGATTAGATTAGGTCTAATAGCCCAATACTCTATCAGATTGTGGGCTAATGTATATGGCTGAATTCAGACCAAATCAGGTGCTTCTGCGAAAACGCCCGTCCTCCCATTCATTTGAATGTGGGTAGTGCATTTAGGCTGGTGACCGTAGGGGATGCCGAAAAAAATGCAGTGGCCCTGCGGCGAAAAGTTAAAACATAATCAATTTTTGGAGAAACGCAACCGACATCACACTGCAGTGGCCAATCACGCTACTGATCAGACAGAAGACGCCGTGAAGAAGAACCTTGTTTACCATGTAGCATCCCGCTGTTTACCGAGCAGCTGTGAAGATGGAAGAGAGACTGATTGATCGGCGCCGTGATGACTGTACATCAGCTGTTCAACCCTGCCATGAGGGAGTACAAAGACGTTAATCGCCGTGCAGTCACTTGGCGTTGTATCGCTCTTCAAGTTGGGACTGCTGGTTAGTATTTCTACTTGTGCTTCAATCAGCATGGCCATGAAGTGATGCTCTCACACCACCGCACAACCCTGCGCTAATCGATTTGGTCTGAATGCAGCCTAAATCTGAATTGGACTTCTGTATGAATGCTCATTCTGCATTGTGACACAAAATCAAACCCTGACCATTGGGAAAGTCTTCTTTGGAAACATTGGGACCTTTTTCTGGCATGAAACTGCCAACCCAAGGATCCAAAAGTGGGGGAGGAAAATATCTCAAAAGCAAACGTATTCTTAAATAATCAGCCTTTTCTATCCAAAGAGTACAGGGCATAATTCTGAATCCATATACATCTTTTTTCCCATTAGTCATGGGATCGAAGAGAGAGATGAGGGGCTGGTTGAGTAGGGACGTCCCAACAGACAAGTGAAAGTAAGGGGCAGTGAGGGGGAGAAGGTGTACATCACAGAACACATCTACCAACTCTAAGCCATCGACTCAAGAGGAGGTTGAAGAGTGAACAGGAAAAATCAAGGAAGAGGAAGATGGTAAGACTAAGAGAATATGGGAGATGTGGACTCGAGCAGGAAGATGAAGGACAGATAGAAAAAAGAAAAGAGCTCAAAGGACACAGAGACACTAAAGTCTTGTACGCTGGAGTAACAGCAGCAACATCCAGCACTTACTGGAAAGATTTCAACTCTGAACCAATTTATTGTTAAGAACCTGATGGAGTGGATTTAGGACTAATAGTTCTCAATCTTTCTCCCAACAAGGACACTCAAACAGGGCATTAAGGTGGAGTTCTCAAATTCCTTCGCAGCTGCGTCAAATCACTTCATATCAGAGATAGGAAACTGCATTTAGGTCTGGCAATTTCTCATGTTTTAATCATGAAGGACTCCAATTAGAAACACATTAGGCCCCATGGATTGTGATTGATCATCTTTGATCCAACCACTTTTGAGGTCAGATATGAATCAGAAAATATCAGTTGAAACTTACCCGAAGAAGCAAAGAAATAGGGGTTTTTACTTTCCACTCAGTCACTCGCCTTAAAACAGTGGCTTTCATTTGTGTTTACTTTCCATAGAAAAGGCTGCACTTTTGCATTTGAGCTCTTCAGAGCGTTGAGTGCTGAGCTCCACAGATTTTGATTATTTTAACTTTTATTCAAGGATGGGCAGTGAAACTCACCAAAATTCAGCTTGTGAATTGAACTGACAAAAAAGTTTATGCTTTAAATACACACAGTAGGAAATATTATGCTAAGTAGTGGAGATGCATTGCAACAGCAGGAAACCTGAAGAATGTTTCCCACCAACAACTTTAATATTTCTTGCTAACAAAATTATTGATTATACTCAGCTACTGTTACTAGACCTGAAACGTAACCAGCGTGGTTGGAGACAAACTGTCTGTGTGAGCAGAGAACATGGTGCGTTACCATGGTGACGACTTGTGTTTGTGCTCATCATACCTGCGGGTTGTGACGGTTGTCGTGGGGATCGTTGGGGTAGGGTCGGTCGGGGCTCCAGTTACCCGTCTTTTGGAACATTTCCTGGGCTTTGGCCGTCACCCACGACTGGCTCTCAGTCATGCCACCCTCAGGAGGTCTGGCACCCACACATTACACACACAAGTCAGGGGATTACAAAACAGGGAGGACTTCAATTGAAGGAATTAACAGTAAACTAGTAGTCTAGAGAGTTGGCACTCTCTCATACATGCACATACACAATTAGAGATTTGTAAATTGGTAAACAATTCCAACTGTGCCTATTCGGCTCAATTTTACCCTAATAAACAGTACTCGAACAATTCCCATCCATCCATTTTGCCCACATAACTGATGCTCACACAAAGCTGGTTAGGCTTTTAGAAATGGACAATTTAAAAGCACACACACACACACACTCTCTGACACACAAAATACATGGTTAACATTGTTGAAAAACATGGATACCCAAAGCCAAGGAAGCTGGAACAAGATGACGCAGATGCAGTGTGTATATATTGTACTGTACTGTATGTATGTATGTATGTATGAATGAGAGTTGGAGTCATTTTACCTTCAGTTCACTCATTTCATTCAGATGTGAAATTGAAATGTATGTATTCACAACAAACATTTTACTTTAATTTGAATGAAAAAAATAAAAGTCTTACTGATTTTAATTCATTTACAATGACCCCACCTCTGGTGTGATTGTACACCAGAGTTTGATATAAAAATCCTTTCTTTGCATTGCATCATGTTCACTTTGTTGTCCAATATTCACACGTGAAAGCTGTCTCTCACGGTGGACAATTTGTGGGAGCCGATGATCAGGGAGATTAGTTCAGTGAGTTCCAGGAAAGAGAAACATCAAACAAAACATAAAGCCTGAGACAGTGGGAAAAGTTTTGTGCACCACACAAACCACTGCAACAACCAATATTGTATTAAATTCTGGTTGAGGTGGTGCAAATGTAACATTTCTCTGCAAAGCTACTCTCTCAATATATTATGTGACATTTAAAAACCCTTGAAAAGAAGCAAGATGCCCCTATCTGGGGCAAAACTTGTTATTATCTATACATCATACATAAGCTACATAGATAACTATAAGAAATATGTATGTGTTTTTGCAAGTATTTATGTTTCCTGCTGTCTCATCCATTTTAATGTACAACATATAGGTTCCCACCTGTGCCCAGTCTACTCACATGCTGTTGAGGTTGTCTGGCTGGGTGCTGGGGAGCCCGTTCAGGCCCTGGCCCCCCTGGCCCTCCGTGCCCCCTCCCTCAGAGGGCGGCTCCATGCGCTGAAACATTAATGGCGTTCGGTTCTGTGTGAGATACACGACATGGCCTGCAGGCTGGTATCAGGCACACTCAGGGGGCAGACACAGGACACAAACACAGGATGCACTCGCAGCATGCACCCACACGGGGGCGCCATCGGCAAGCACATGGCTGTGGGTATCCAAGGTAAAGTTCCCTGCCAGACTACTGATCTGGGATCTGCTAACCACACTGAACAAGTGTTTAAAGGGACACGGTTGGCTTTAAGATGATCTGACTTTTACCTTTATATCAGTTGGGTTGATGTTCAGGGAGGGAAAACTGATCTCAGATCTGTGTCAGAGGGGAACTTCTACCTTAGGCATTTGACGTAAGATTGCTCTTAAATCACAGGTCTTGGACCAGATTACCATACATCAAACACATCATCAAAAAAGACATTTTACTCAAAAATCGTCATTTGACAATCTGCGTGATCCTTCATCTGCCAAGATTCTTTGAGTAATATGCCATTTTGTGTGAAGTAGACATCTGATCCTGAACTAGTTGGATTAAAAACAACTTCTGCTTCCATCAGGTCAGAGGTCAGGCAGCTTTCCTCCCAGGGGATCCTGGGTAATGGAGTCCTCTTAGGAGTGGCTTAAAGGCGACGGTTCATGACTGCTACAGCCTGTGTCATGTCCCTCCACAGCCTGGAAGCTAAAGGCTGAATGCTAAATGAGTGCAGATGGATCGAGGCCTGTTCAGAAACAGATACACGTCCAAACCTCCTCTGACACATCTGGCTGACGTACTGGACAGGAAAATCGTCTGGCTACAATGTACTTCAAAAAATGTCAAACATACTTTTAGTTTTACCAGTCAAACAGATCTTTAGAAAGACTGGTTATTTGGCTGGTGAAGGTGGTAATAGAGGCTTTGCAGTTGCTTCCTAAATATGTAATAACAAATGTATCTATTGTCGTCATGGAAGTCCAGATATCTGCACAGGACTGATGTGATGTGGGTGTAGCTCTTTTAAGAAGGCCAAAGGTACTAAGCAAGTGGTCTGATGTTTCAGATTTATTTCCAAATGTGGGTTCTTGTGACATTAAACTATATAAATGAACTACATGTTGTAGCTTCAGGGGTGTCGCCTTAAAATAGAATTACACTTCTGCAAAGACACATGTAAATGCATCTGCAGATTAATGCAGTAAAGCTACATTCTGCTGCCTTGTGCATCAAAGAAGCTGATCTGTGATCCAACTTCCTGTCGGGAGCCGTGCCTGGAGTTGACATTTTAACGTCATATCCCAAATCCACACAAGTATAAAAGAAAACAGCCATGCTTCTACTGAATAAGTTAGCTAGTTAGCTGGTGGGCTAATCAGATATGTCCACAACATGCAGCTTATAGCTTTGGTTAGCTAGCTAAAAGCAGACATCATCTATGCACAAAAACAATTTGGTGGCTGAAATATCATGATATCAGTTCCTGGTCAAAAAAGCTCAGAAATTCACTATGACTGTTGACTTTTGTTAAGGCCTTCAAGTTGTTTGTTTAGACATTTAGTTAGCAATGAGCAATTCACACCTATTGTTGCTCAAGAGCTATAGTCCTCCAATATGGCTGCCAGTGGGTACATTACATCAACTGAAAGCCTTCTATTTCCTCCCTTGAACATGTGACATAAACGATCAGAGCTTTAAAAATGCTGCCTTTTAGAGCCTGTCAGAAGTTTGTCTAATCCTGTCCAGTCGTCATCTCCTGTGCCACGGAGGTAAATGGCTCAAGTTCGTCTCTGGACAGTCTGGTTTGGCACTGGCTAGCTCCAGTGATGCATCCTGAGAAAATTCATGGTACAAACATTTAGATGGAATATGGCAAAGACATGAACAGCAAACACTTAACACAGACATTGGTTTTAATGGAGTATGTTTCAGCACTGGCATATGTATCAATGAACAGTCCCAGGATTGACTGATTACATACGGCGCCACTGGTCACAGGAACCTCCACTCAACATCCCACCAACCATCACAGCAGACAGCAAACAGACAGATTCATGAACACACAGACTGGAGAGAATGGGTCTTGGTTAGAGCAACTTGACCAAACAGCGAGAGCTTGATAAGTCAAGGTCTCATCTCTTCCTGGAAGGCTAAAGGGAGGGCGCAGGGAAGACAGGAACGAGGGACTACAGACAACAGACTCGAACACAGAGTGAAGAAACAGGAGAATGACAGCAGACAAAGAGGAAACAACAAAATATCTGAGACACAACAACAGCACAACAAACACTGAAGATGACAGTTGAGACGTAACTAGGCATGAGGAATGCACAGCAGGATGAGGAACGGAGGAGGAGAGAGACAAGCACGGCAAATGAGGAGTTAAAGAAAAAATCCAACCACTGGTTCTCTTACACTGTTACATGAGACCGGGAGTAATTTTGTGATTTTTTTGTCTAAAAGCGGTCCTTTCCTTATGTACCAACTTTTCTTTAATTTGCCGCTTTGCTTTCAGTTTGGGAGGTGCAAATATGAAAAATGTCAAAATGACAAAAAACAGGGTGGTGGTCCTGGTTGCATATGTTAGTCTTTTAAAAGAATTTAAGCAGATTCTAAAAGTTTTCTGCTGGTACCTTTTCTGCAACTGAAGGATCTCCATAATTTATGCCAAATGCGTTTTGGCAAGGACTATAATTCTGTTGCATTTCTTTCAGTCTTTGATGCTAAAATGTTGCTTTCCCCGTTTTCTGCCATGACACATGAGATGCTGCTTTATCCCACATGTGTGATACCAAGGACCACCCCCCCCATGTTTATTGTCAGTTATTGCAATAATGACTTTATAGTAATAACTAAAGCTTTGCTATAACATTTTATATGTTTTATTAACATATATATTAGGTATATTAGTTACCATTATTGTTTCATCCCTACTTTAAATCAAAGGTTGGCATGTGGACACATAAATACTAAATATATCTCTAACTTGTGAACACTGGAATTTTTTTATGATCCTAACCACACCCTTTATTCAAACATGTGTTATTGCTGCATTGTATTTTGATCTGTTGAGGATATTTCTGAGGGAGACATTTGGATCTTTGTCTGTTGTATCAAGGCTTTTCCCTGTATGATTGCTGAAGTCCAGAAAGTTACTCGTGATATTTAATTCCAAGGAGTGGACACAAACCTTATGTTTTAGACAGCCAAGAAATATTCTGCTATTAAACTTTATTGTACTATGTCATCGACACTATGATTTGTGTTAGCCATAAGAAAAAAGTATGACAAATCATCAAACAGCAAAACCTTTATAACAATGTTATGACATTTTTGGGTGGATTCTTCCTTTAAATTGGTAAGGCATTACAAAAACAAAGACCACAGAGGAAGAGCGGAAGAATGAAGTGAGATACTGTAGAGATGGCAGGACAAACTGACAGACACACAGTCCTTGTGTACTGCTGATGTTGACAGAGCCTGTGTGGACCTGTCCATTCAGTCCAATGGGATGGCTGCATTCAGGAACATACCAACACATACTGTATTTGCAGGGGCGTATATTGTTCGAAAGAAAAAAAAGACTAACATACTCTCCATCCACCAATGCACTCCTTCGTTCTGCTCTCTCAGGAAATATGTCTCAGTCAATATGGACGAGGCTTTCCATGAACAAATTTGGACTTTGTTGTATCATGTAAAATTTTGTATCAAGTGCTGAACCAACTGGAGTGAACAGGAGGTATTGCATGAGTGGAGAGGTGTTTCCAACACGCCCACAATGTGGACTGAAAATACAGAGACAGCGGGAGCGAGTGCATCTCAAAGGCATTCATCGACAGTAGGGGAAGAGCACTGACATAGAACAAAAGGTAAGGCCATGTGGTATCATCATCATCATCATTGTTCAGAACATTACCAACAACCATAGTTGTAAATTGGTAAACCTTTGTAACACCACATTCAAACAGCCCATGGTGAAAAGACAAAGAAAATTTAAAGCAGCATGAAAGGGAAAGGTTGATAACTAGCTAGAGAAAATAAAACCGCTAGATACCTCTGTTAGCAAGCATTTATAGAAAGAAGGCTGGCCAAGGGAGCAACAAGGTGCTAGAAAAAGGACGCATGTTTTCAGGTAGCATGCTAATAAAGGGTATAGCACAGGCTGAGAGGGAGGTAGGGGTTTTGTTTGGAAGTGTAGCTGGGGGTTTATACAGGATTTAAATGTATAAGACATGGTTCTTATGCTTTTAAATCCATATTTGGCAGAAGACAGGCAAAATTCCATCCAAGAGCTAGTGGAAGCCGTGTCAAAAAAGAGGGCCAGGAGGAAGAAAAAGAGAAAAAAGTCTTTTTGCGTTCAGTGAATTTCTTTGGGATGGAGTCTACCTGTTCCTCTCGCAGGGCCTGCAGCTTTTTCGTCTTGCTCTGCCGGTAGTATTCCATGATCATCATGGCGGCGTAGATTTTGCCCACCGTCAAGTCTGTGGCTGCTGAAAAAATGACAAGTTACCCTGCAAGATTAGACCGGGGTGGGATGGGACCCTGAGCCGTGGGGGGGAATGGGAGTGGGGGACGAGACACTCAGATTGAAACACAAAACCTCTGACACAGAGAAATTCACAATATGCATGCAGAATACACCAGCAGTTGGGACAATTCTGTTTCATACAATCAATCCATGGAGGCCTCATCAATCCAGACCAGAGCTTCAAAATTAAGAATTGAAACTAAATATTAAGTTCTCAATTTGGTAGGTTCAGGTGTTTCGATCAGTTTGACCGGTGTAAGTTTGGTCAGTGGTAACCAATATTTGTGAGCAAAAAAACTTTGTGTTGGAGGACCGAAAACGCAAAATAAGGGTTCTAATGTCATTACGTCTTCCTCACTCACAGAGGCATATTAGGGAAAATCTCACTTAAAAGTAAATCTTGTAAAGTGGGCCTCCATCTCACACACAATGACCCTGTCCTATGTTGTATTGTAGGTCTCATTATAACATGTATACAAACACTTAATTTCATGCCTGTGTGCACACTCAGAGTCAGAAAACAATCATTTTCATTGGCTAATAGATTTTTCCAACATACGGCTTAGGCCCATTTACAGCATTGATAATATTGTTTTTTATTCTAATTTTCATGTTTGAAGCTCAGCTCTAAAAATCTAAATAAGTAATAAAACATTATAAGCTAATGGTATGTACACCTATATGAATAATAAGGCTAGATAAAGGAAAGGTTCTGTTAGTTTGCTGATGATGTGCTTCTGAGCACTGTAAGTGCAGAAGGCAGATCTTTGATTTACCTCCAAAAAACTATGTAAATTGCCAAATTTCAAAGCTGCAATGAGGCATTCAGACTATGCAATTTAATGGGACACATAACATTTTGTAAAATACTCATCATAACACAAACTGATATGTTCTTTTGCTGTCTTAAAGGAACATTGTTAACCACTGTCCGAATGTTCCCTGTGACGCCTCAACTGAAACAGAGCTGAGGTCACTCGCTGGTGTACAACAGACAAATACAAAATTACAACACTGTACAATTATTAACACAACAAAGCCAATAGTCTTTTCACAGGCAGATGCTGTACCTATACCTTATCAATCAACATTCTCTTATAACTTGACTGTCATTTAACCGTACCAAGTCGGTTTAATCTTTAATCTTAATACTAAGGCCGAGGACTTGGTAGCCACCTCACTAAGAAACCCTTTTACACCTCAGTCAAATGATCCCTGGAAAACAGGAGCTCAATTTTTTTCTAAAAACTCTGGACATGTATCCCCAGAGTTTGGATGGAGAACATTAAACATTTAAAGTCAGAAAAATACTGAGCTTTGTTTTGGTTGTCAAATAACTTCACTGTGTAGCTAGCTTTCTCACTCAATGAGTGGTGCCCTTTTCAAAGTGGCATGGCTACAAGTCTTCCAGCATTAAAACTGATATTAACTCATGATAAGCTATGACCACACATATCTTATTCTCTTATTATATCACTGGGCAATAAGACATGACAATGCATATCTTATACCTTATTAGCTGACATGCGTTTAGGCATACAACTTGCAGGTATTGCTAAACATGCATCATTATACTTCTTTGTATTCATGTTAGCACTAAAATCATTTAAATAATCTCATTCTAAACAGATTCACATGAACATGGTCATTCATCACAATAATCTTATATAAACTTAGTAGCCTATATTTATTTTACTAGTTTGCTTCTCAATTCTTCCTGTAGTGAAAAGACTTCTATAGAGGATCTTCTATAGCAGGCACCCCCTGATACCAGGACTGATTGAATGGGTGTAAAGATCAGCAGTGCGGGTGTGCGTGCTACTGTGTCCACTCTGCTGGGTTCTATGTATCTGTGTATACGTGTGTGCTGGTGTGCCCTCAGTACATATATGGTATGGTGCAGTCATGTGTGAGATCTGTTAACACAAATGATGCAGGAACTACTTGAGCCAATTGGTAACAAGATGCATCGTCCATCTAAATCTGAAAACCATAGGCTGGCCATTTGTGCAAAAAATCTGTCAAATTTGATTAAAATTGGGCTAGCAGGGTACACAGGGACCAAATTCCTAGCTACCACATTCCTAGGTCGCCTTTCTTGTTGTTGGTAACCAAGACATTCAGCACATGTTACGGCCTGTTAGAAGCTGGCATAACCTTAAGGCTCACTGCAAATTAATTAACCTAGAGCTAACAATAAATAAATGTACCAGTGCCACAACAGTACCTCTGGCTTAGACAGGCCTTCCAACGAACACAAATTGCTGCGTTCATGGGTGGTGAAGCCGTCGAGGGGTCATGTCTTTGTCGCTACACTAGTGACTCCTACTGTTTGGTTGGGGCAGTGAGCAATGAGTTACTAAGGTAGCATGTGTCTGTTGTGGCGAGGCTATACAATAGGCTGGGGAGTCACCAAAATCCATTATAAATCCCCTGCGAACCATGAATCGTCATACCCAATTTCATGGCAATCTGGCCAGTAGATATTGACATATTTTGCTCTGGACCACAGAAATGGAAGGAAGTTTTGGTATACAGAACCTACACTGGTGTATGTATGCACACTATGTGTGTTTATGCTGTAGTAGCCTGATCAGGAGATGCGAAGCAGTGAATGACACTGGCTGGTGGAAGCTGTCCTCTTGGTGAGTTGGTGATCGGACACACACACCACTATACGCCGTTTTTTCCTGCAACTTACCCTTGTGCGGTGTAACCAGCAGGTCCAGGGTCTTCTGTGATAAGTTGGGCCAAATAGCCATCATCTCCTTTCTCAGCTCTGCATCCATCTGGTGCTTGTCTGCACCACCTGGATAGCCCAGAGTGACCCGTGCCCACACACACGCATCAAACATTTGTACACACAGACAGCACACATGCATACATCCATACATATGCAAGCACAGCACACACATAAACACAGGGCAAAGAAGGTACAGACAAAAAAGAAGGCCCAAAGGTATTTAGCCATTCACGCGTGTACACATTCACCCAAAAAAAAAAAGTAATTTGTTAGTGTCAGAATTGGCAGAGTTTTGTCGCATTTGCTACAATAATCTAGAGCATTCTGGTTGAAGAGAAACAGACAGAAAATGAGCAGTCAAAAGTCATTCCCACAAATTACCCAGGAATACCCAAGAATGTCACACAGGAAAGTAACTGAAATGAACAGATAGAGTAAAGGGATGATAGTACTTTAGGGCCGTACCCTTAGCAATCTTTATATCCAGTGCTGTCCTGATCAGAGCCATGAGGGTAGAGTTAAAATGCACCGTGTTGTCATCAGCAACCGGCAGATCCATGCGCAGCAGCCTCTGTGGAGAGCCAGTCAGGATGAGAGGATGAGAAAGGTACGTGTCCTTGCTAAAGTGTGGAGTGCCTGAACCTCCAGGAAGGGGGAGGGGGTGAGGGGTTGGGGGCGGGGTTGAGAGAGCTCCGTAGACAACAGCCAATTAGAGTTGGACAGGATTCGTCCAGGTTTTATTTATTGTTCCCTGAGACAGATTTGAGTTAAGGCAAGGGTGACTAGGTATCACTATAATTCTTCCAGATCCAGATCTGAACAATGTAGCCTAATGAGTCAAGTCAGTGAATTTGAACTTGAGGCACTTGAGTTTTAATAGTCCTCTGATAAATGTATGACATATTAAGTGACTGCATTCATGTGTTAAGTCTGCTGCACAGTTTTGTTAATTTGACTGGTGCAAGCACTTGTAAGTGCAAGAGCATTTGCTTGAGGAAAGAATTGAATAGGTGAGTCCCTGCGTCTCCTGTTTTTCCAATGATACTCTACAAGACAGCACAGCTATCCAATGAGGGCCATCTGCTGCTAAGCAACTGTGAGAGCCGAGAATCACAAGGAAGAACAATCGGAGCCAAAATAGCCTCCGACCCAACCTGTGCCCATGTTCCCTAAATGTGTGAATGCACTGGCGCATTTACACATCTCTGTTGTTACACACATAGAGATATATATATATATCTATAACAGTACACATACACCAACCCCCCACCCCCCTCCAACCCCAACATCCCTCCCCGCCCACTTACACACAATTATTTGCACAGACTGCAATTAAGGGCGCTTAATTGGAGTCCTTTGGAGACAAAATAGGTTGACTGGAGAACAAAAACAGTATCACTGGAGTAATGCTGCAATTTTTCAGGAGACTGCTGTTGTTTAATTTAACATAGGCATCTGCTATAGAGCTCCCCCTACCTGTAAGGAGGTTCCCTGTCTTTACATGTCTATACCAGGTAAAACCAATGGAGAAACCTGCGGATAGTACGAAACAAGCTGGGCCAGCTGGGGCCACTTGCTGTTCCTATCCCGACCAGTTGGCATCCATCGGATTTACCTACGAACATGAGCGTTGGGCACTAACGATGGCAAGCACGGCAGCACGATGGCGGTGGGGTTGTGTACGTGCTCGTGTGTTCCTGAGTGTGTGCGAGTGTCGGGCATGCCCAAAGCCAAGTGTGCGGCAGGCGAAGGGCATCGACCAACATCCACAGCGCTCGGCAGGCAGCAGGCAGACAGGCAGGCTCGATGTCGCCCATAGCCATGCGACAGAGAGTGCAAGGATTGCATGCAACACCACACAACATCCCCTAGAAAAATCCTGTAAACCCCAACACACAAAGCATGCAACATGCCTTAACTTCATTCCCATTATCTAAGCCGCAACTCTTCCCACCTACCCAGCCCACTACCCCCGCCGACTTCCCTCAAAATCCACTTTCACAATACAAGCAGCCGTGCATCCGCGCAAAGAGAGTATCCTCAATCCAACTGGATTGATCCTACTGATTGAGAGATTCATTTCTTATCTTTTTTTTTCTCGCTATGCACATTTTTACATTAATGGTTCCCCTAATCAAAGTCAAATTGGACAGCGATGGTAGTATTTCATATCAAGTCAAGATCTCTCTCAATGCCAAACGGGTGCAGTGTCTTAAGGGGTTGTCAGAGTTAGAGAGGATTAGAGTTGTGGCATTCCCTGAAAGAAGAAAAAAAATCATAGAGAAGATCAAAAAGAGATGATTGACGTTCTTTCTGTTTTTGTTTTGGACCAACCAGACTTTACAGTAGTAGAACTGTAGGGTAAGGGGAGGGGGGGTCTATCAAAGGGGACACATGGTAGGGACAGCCATTAGTTGAGTTAAACTAGGTGACTCTAAGCTTGGTCATGAGATGTAGTTACAGATAAAAAGGGAAGGGCGAGAATGAGGAGGGAGAGGAGGATCGTGAAAACACTGAAAGAGTAAAAGAGGAATCAAGAGAACGTGGGTCAATTGGAATTAACAGAGAGAGGAACTGAGTGTGTGTGTGCAGATAGAAAGGAAAGAGAAGAGAGGCTGAAAATTACAGAACAAGACGAGATAAAGACGAGGACTAAAAACAACACTGACATAAGTTTACTGAGAAGAGGTCAGTTAAAAAAACAAGGTGTCGTAGAGATACACATTTATCAAAAGTACTTTTTCAAGTAAGGGTGAGGCCTAGTGTCCACTAAAGGGAAGATCAAGAACTTTGCCTAGCATTAAGAGTGATCAGTGTCGAAAAGGTTGAAGATGTCTAACCTTCCCCTGTCTATTCTGACAAAAAAAACATGAGGCCTTGCAGGTCTCAAATGGTCCTTTAATAACTTTTTCTGTGAAATTGTATCAATGAATACTGGAAGGCTTTGATGGCTGAAGTATGTGATGGGGGCTACTGCCAATACAGGTTGATATTCTGGAGTAAAAGAAGAAGAAAGAACAAAGAGGAGAGGTAAGGTAGAGACAGAGGGACGCTATGAAGGAATGACGATGGATGCTGATTGCCGACAGACAAGTGGACATAGAGGTAGAAGGACAGAAGAATGAAAGAGAGAAAACTGACAGGTAGGAAAAAAGAGAGAACAACAAAAATGAACAAAAGATGAAGGGACAAAGACAGTGAAGAGGAGAGCAAAACAGGAGAAAAGGGAGGAGAAAAGAAGAAAAAGACAAAAGTGAGAGAAAGGAGCAAGAGAAAGAGAGACAGGGGTGAAGGGGGTGCTGATACCCAGATTCAATAAAGGTTTAGCACAGTGGAGAGTTTGCAATATTTGATCAAAATCGCTCCATTTCACTCACCATAAATAATTGTATATATGTGCCAGTAAAACTCACTTTGTCCCTATTTTTGGGACAAAATAGGGACAAAGTGAGAGGGATTTCCATCTAAGTAGGACTGGGTATTAAACCTCAATACTATTTTGGTACTAACCAAAATCTGTCCATAGCACCAAGTATGGAAAAGTGTCAAGGACTGAAAGCTGGCATTGAATGTCTAGTCAAATTCTTTGATCAGATAATTTCTGATTCAAATAAAATTATAGCCAATTTGACCAATTTTGCATAAGTAGCATTATTGTATCAATATTGAAACTGAAAAAATAAAGAAAGTATAAGAAATTATAAAAGCTTTTGGGGTGCAAAGATGTTAGCTTAGGTAGATTAGCTTTAAAGCTGATGCACACTCTTCATACAGGACATTTGCTTTTCAGAGCTTCTTGGCACCACAAACATGATCAGCTAAATTACAGGAACTCTTTGCTGAAACACCTGAGGCACCAAATCATCTTTTCAATAGTATTTTGGTGAATCTGGATGCCAATAAGGAAGAGAATGACAGAGAGCAGGCTGAGGTGGAGAGAATGAGTGGACAACAAGACAAAGAGACAGCGGATGCTGAAATACTCAACCCAAATCTTCACCCTGGTGGTCTGAGGCACAAAGAGAAGCCAAAGACACTGAAGTTTCCTTGGGTGTCAAAAAAATCATCTTGAAAAAAGATAAAAAACTAGAAGGGCCAGAACTTTTCCTACTCCTTTTATTATGCATTATTATCATCTGTATGTGCACAGTTTATGTGTGTGGTAATGTGGGCATATGTATGTGTGCACTATAGTGCCATCCACAGGAATAAGAGACGCAGAGGACTGAAGACAGACACCCTTGCCGGTCCTTCTGTACCCGCATCGTAAGCAAATAGTTGCACTGTGTGAAAATAATCTTGGTTAAAATAATCTCACTTTAGATGTTGTTTGTATTTTGGCCTCTACACTACAGATTTTCACATGAGCAAATTATTTACGTTTCTTATTGTGAAACAATGGTTTGTGTAAACTATATATTTTTCACATTTTAGCATACATAATTCCAGATACTCAGGTAGAAAATCAGCAATTACCACAAGCAATTGGTTGTCCTGGGGTCTTTAGATTTACAGGATGTTATTTTAAAATGTAATGCAAATAATCATACCTGTTACACATAATGACATCAGTTTTTAAAATACATTTAGTGTTATATTTTTACCTGAAATCTTTCATTTATTCTAAAAATCTTTAACAACGGTACACAATAATAGGCTGTGGATACAGGAGTATTGTACAAGCCTATTTAATATTACATGTACTTAAACTGCAAGATGCAGTAAAATCTGCAAACATCAATTTAAAAACTATCAAAGGAAGTTTTCTTACTTAATTAAATTCCTTAATTTATTATGGAAAAGGGGAAATCTAATCTATGTTTTTCTGACTTGATTGTGGGTGTGTGTGCGTGTATGTTAACGCGCATGCGTCCGTGCAGGTTGCAGAAGGACTCGCAAAGCTTCCTCCGTTCCCTTACTCCTGCGGCCTGACGGGAGGAAATAAAAGAAAGAGGATTGACTACCACTCCACTATCACTTCACTTCACTGCACGACAAAAGCCCATCCCTCCATCCCCGCGGTCGGAGAGAGAGAAGAGAGGACAGCGCTCACCACCACCACAACCACCACTAACAGACAATGAGGAGAACACCGCTGGGAAGAGAGAGGGAGGTAGAGAAGGAGAGGGGGAGGTGGAGGAGGAGAGGGGGAGAGGAGGAGAAGGAGGAAAGGAACAGGGAGGTTTCAGCAGATAAGAGAGGAGAGGTTCTCCTCCCCAGCGATGGGGAGGTTTAAGGACGGAGATGGGAGAGGAAAAAGGAGGGAAGAGAAGGAATGATGGGAGAAGAAGGGAGAGACAGAGGGAGGTGGGGTGGTGGTTGAGGCGGGTGGAGGGGTAAGGTGGGGGGCGAGTCTACCTTATAGGCGACCCGGGCGGGACACCTCTTCCCGAGGCCTAGCGGCGGACACATGTGTCTTAGCATCTGATACATGTCTGTGTAACTGATCCGGCCGCTGGGGTGTCCACACACACACACACACACACACACAGACAAACAAACACACACACATCACATGCGCACATGCATTCAAACACACGCCAACACACACACACACACACACACACGACAGACAGAACAAACGAAGACGGACGACGTGAAAATGAAAAAAAAAGAAAACCAATGAGGGGTAGGGGGAGGGAAAACGAAGGGGGGAGGACGCACAGAGGTGTGTTTGGAGGAGGAGACATGAGGAGAAAAAAGAAAGAAACCAACAAAGGAAAGGAAGAGGGAGGGAAACAAATACACAGAGGTTATTGTTTTTATCGCTGTGGATATGTGGTTGCTGTGGTGAGAGAAAGAGAAAGAAAAAGAGAGAACGAGGGGGTTTGTTACGTGGCTTCTAGTCTGGTATATCATAAAGTAGGGGAGAGGAGAGGAAGGAGGGGAGGGAAAAAGATTGGGGAAGGAGGGGGGAGGAGGAGGTGTTATTTAGTTTAGTTTAGTTAGTTGTTGTTGAGATACCGTTCTATGCGAGGTGAAAAGGGGATTTGGGATTTTTTTTTTTAGTCTTTGCCCTCTTTCGCTGCTCGGATAGAACTGGCAGCGGGGCTTCTAGCAGGCAAAGAAAAGCACCGCTGCAGAGATCGGAGTGAGTCACAATGACAAGTCAATGCAGTCTGTTACTGAGGCTGCGTGTCCACCAGGAACCTCTGCTCACAGCTGCACCTCCAGATGTTCATGGGAGCCCTCCCTGATGATGACAGGAAGGGTTGGGATACCCCAACAGTGCTAACAGCTAGGTCTTGGCTTTTAGAAGGTCAGTTCACCCTCATCACAAAAATATGTTTCATCACTTACCTCTTTTGGTATCTAGCTATGCAGATAATTTCGGTTTTATGTGCCCAGATATACAACTCAACAGTGTCCCAGTTACTCAGGATAATCCATAGACCTCACTGTCAACAGATCCAATGGACTGAGTGGATGTCTCAAAGCGCACCTGGCATTTTGGTTCATGTAGGTGCAGCAGCACAAAGTGCAAAAGGGCTGGATGAAGGGGAATATAAATCAAAGGGTGTGGAGATTAATGAATACACTGTCAGCCGGTCACATCACTGGTCTCATAGCTCTGAAACAGCTGAGCCAAATCACAGTGAAGTATGACCAACAGCTCTGACAAATGGAAAAAATGCCTTTTGAGAATATGATATTGTTGTCTGGATGGTGTAGAGTGGCACCATGTGAAATCTGCAGCCTGTGGCAAATGGTGTGGGTTAGTACAATGATAGAAATAAATAATAAAAAGTAGACATATGTGTTTTCAGGAGATTGTCCTCCCCAAAAATACAGCAGTATAGGTCGTCTGTGCAGCAGCTTATTACGAGCCATATTTATGTTTATTGTGACCTATAAAGAGCACCAAAGTCCGCGTAGGGAGGAGGTTGGTGTGGATGGATGGTTCAGACAACATAGAACTTTCACTCAGGATACTGCTGTTCGTGTCCCGTGTGAAACCAAAAGTCAATGTTGACTTATAGTAACTCACGTAGCCTACGTAAGCTACATACGTAAGTTAACTTATGTAACTAATGTAGTTATTTTAACCCAAACCATGATCTTTTCTTAAACCTAACCAAACTGCGACCGCTTCACAACGTTAACCATGTGTTGTTGTTGTTACCATGACGACGATGGTCCAGTACGCCTATATATGTCGTTTTGGGAGTCATTAACAAACGACCTATTCTGTCATTTAGGTTGGAGACTTGTTGGTTTCCAGATAACTCAATTTAATTGCCTTATTAAATGTTATTACTCCTCCCAGGTCCTGAGTCTCCTATGCATTTGTCATTTGATTGTAACTGTAATGATGTGTGGTTGATCCTACTTATTTGTTCATTGTGTGGAAATTCAATTAAACCAACAAAGCATCTGAGCTCAGTAGAACCATGTGCTTTGCTTCCACTTAGCGGGATAAATAAATACTACACGGGCACTGTGGCATTTACCAGAAATATGTCACACAAGAAGGCATTTGAGTACTCGCAAATATAGCAAGTGTGGGTGTTGGGACAGACCCAGTGTCTCAGCATATATAACTGAAACTATGTGGATGGCCAGATATCACCAGTGTTAAGTAGTAAAATATGGTTTCTTTCATGATTTGGGTAAACTGACCCTAAGCCAAAGACTGCAGCACCTTAAAAAGAGTCATAAAGCAAACACAGATGTCACAACCAACGATTCTTCCCACGAGCATCTGTCGACACAGGAAGTTCTTAAGAGGTACCTGGTGGACACAAGACCTTTTTTTTTTAATGTCCAGAGTCCCTGCCCCAAATCACACACACACACCCTGCCCCTTTCCTTCTTTCCCCACACACCAGAGCCACAAACAGAGCAGGTTTGGCCACATTATTATAGTATTTCAGGTAACATTGAATATAAACTGCTCTGTAAGGCCTGTTACATTCTCCATAAGTTGTGCCAACACAAGCATGTGGGATACACAAGCTCTCTGCTTACATAACAAACGCGCACAGGGGAAGTCATATCAGTGCGATCTGGGACTGGAGTATTTACCATAAAAATGGCCAAAGAGAAGAAGTTTTATTGTACACAAAAGAGTGCATTGAAAAGAAGATGTGAGCTACAGTGATTCCAGTGGGCTGAGAATGCAAGTTGACAAACTTCCTTCTTGGTAGTTGCTCATTTTAGTAGTTTGATATTGCTGCAAGTTTTAGCTATATGTCACAAATTTTGGACATTTTTTATTGTTCAAGGAACACCCTGTGCATTGTTATGTGGATTCTTTATTAAGAGCTTGTAACAGGCCTTACAATCTTTCGATACCTTAAATCTTTAAAGCCCTTAAAGCCACTATGTGTAGGATTTTTAAAATTCTGACTTTCAGTGGTAATATCAAAAAGGACACTATTTCACTAGAATTGTTTAATTTTTCTACAAATCAGCCATCAGAATAAGATTCTATAAACATATAAAAAATCCACACACAGTGGCTTTAAAATTTTAAATGAAATATTACAAACAGCTTAGCACAGTGTCTCACAAACACGTGCCATGGAGGCACAAGAATCTGCAGTTTTTCATTCCAACCAACCACAACAGCAGCTGATGTCAGCTGCTTTAACTTGTGTTTATCAGCAGATCAGCTGTGTGAGTGACTATAATCAAAGCCTGCAGAGCCTTGATCTTTGATGGCACATGGCTGGAAAACACTGGGCTTGCTAACAGCTATGAAGGTTAGCGTGGTGCCAGTATTCAGACCAAGCCCTCTCTGCATATGTCTCTGTACTAAAGTAACCCCACCTCCCTCACCCAAACCCCAACTCGAACAAGAACAATGCACACTGCTCGACCATTTTCTGCCCAGGCAAAATTAGACAGCAAGCAGAAATAAAAGACAATGGCTGACTGGAGTCTAGACTCTAGTGTTTACACATTACTGAATCAAAAGTGAACAAATCAGTGTCATTTCCCCAGCGTTCAGTCAGAAGACAATAGCGAGTGCAGTGCACCACCTCATGCTTCACACACCGCTATTGGTGTGTGTGTGTGTGTGTGTGTGAGTGTGTACAAGAGAGTGTGTGTGTGCATTTCTGCATTGTCCCAAACATTCGCATTGTCATGTCAGAATGCATATACAGAACAGAAACCCCCCCGCCCAAAAAAATGATTCAGTGATGAAATGGGATTAAAACAACTGAATAATGCAAACCCAAACAGAAAAATCAAACCAAATGAAATAAAAAAGTTGACGTAGGAAAGAATTTCTTTTAAAAGTGATAAAGAGCGATATTCATTCCAGTCTCTTAAAAGGCGAGCAGGTTGCGTTTAAGTTTGTGCTTTAGGGGTTTAGTCCAAACCTTGCAGGCCACCCTATGTGGGCATTTCTTGCCAAGGCCCAGGGGAGGGGAGATAACTCGCAATAAACTGTACATATCCTTATAATGTATGCGCCCGCTGCAAGAAAAATACAAGGAGTGGAGGTTAGGTTAGGGAACACACAGAATACAGAGAGAGAGAAAGAAAGACAGAGAAGAGACAAGACGATAAAGAAGAAGTAAAAGGAAAGGTAGAAGAGGAGAGAGCATTTATTTACACTGAGAAAAAGAGGTGTCCTCTCATGCATGCCCACACACACTCATTGCAGAGGGGAGAAGAGGAAGAGGAGAGGGGTTACATTCATCTCAACTGTGCACACATTGTGCCATTTGAGAAAGAAGGCAGCAAAGTTCAGAGAGAAAGACAGGGAGAGAGCTGGATAACTCTTTGCTCAGACAGGCCAGCTTTAACTGACCCACTTTTAACTCCTAAAATCACGTGATGCAACGTAGATCCTGTCTCATCATAACTCTTCTTGGATGAGATCATGACACCAGTCTTTGCACCGTTTTGGGACGGTAGAGAAAGTCAAGGGTTAAGAGTTACTTTACATTCAGCATAAGACTGTCCAGACGTGTGTAGACACACCTAATGTTTGCTTAAAGCTTTGTTTTATGTTACACATCAGCACTGTGTGTGTGTGTGTGTGTGTGTGTGTGTGTCACCTTTCTATATCTATGTAAGTGTGTTTGCTACTTTCAGTGTGTATTTCTGCCATATCATTGCTTTGTGTGCGCCACTCACCAAGCGGCAGGGTCGTACTCGGCCCATATCCTTACATACTCGTCCAGGTGATGCGGCCCCAGGATAGAGGAGTCTCTGGTCAGGTACTCAAAGTTGTCCATGATGACGGCCACGAACAGATTCAGCATCTGGAATGAGGACGAGGTAAACATACTCATAGCAAATCAGGGATCTACAGCTGGATGTGGAAAGGCAGAGTCTGTCTTGCTGCCAATGTTTCTTATGTGGCCAGCTGCAGTACTGCAACATATCCCCAGCATTTCCCCACAGACCTCCATCGATATTGATTGCCTGTAAAAGTGTTGTAAAAAGACACTTCCTAAAGTGGACAAAATCAATTGTTACTCTTTGAGCTGAAAATTAATTATGAAACTATAAAGGTTTATATTTTTAAAACTTTCTCAGAGGCTCAAAAAGTGATGTGTTGTCATCACAGTGCAAAGTCGATACAGTTCCATGAAAGAGACACTTAAGCTGTGTCCAGACCAAACGCAAAGAAAGTTTTCGGCTTGCGTTACTCGCACGAATATGGCTGCTGAAGTGCTTTTTTTGGAGTATTTCGTAACCCACGAATATTCGCCCTTAACAGCCAATGGGAGTGGGAATTTGCGTCGCTCAGTGTGAATTTGCATTTGCATTCACTTTGTATGTAATTGCGTTTGGTCTGAACACACCTTCATGCACACGTGTCATTGGTCACACAACACAGTAGCAAACTTTTTTAGCCATCTTGGAACATGGTATCCAGGGTTAAATAATAAATCCACACTTTGAACACCAGGAAAGGAGGGATTATTGAGAAATATATATTATTCACTTGAGGTTTTCAGGCATGCGCAAAAAATGGTAACACTTCATTTTACAGAACCGCAAATTTCATGGTAAGTAGGTGATAATTAGCAAGTAACATATTTGAAATTTCTTTGAAATTACGCAACTTTATTTTATAATTATATCCTGCTATTTCCCAATAAGCAGGTAAAAAATAGCAGGTAATTTCTTTAATACATTTCTGTGAAATTTCAAATATGTTACTTGCTAATTATCACCTACTTACCATGAAATGTGCGGACCTGTAAAATGAAGTGACATATGCTAATAAAAATAACAAAAATATTCTATATCCTAGTAAGGAGAAGTAATTGGATTTAATATAAAAAATACAAATTAATGCACATTTAGATATATTGAGCTGGTTGAATGGATATTCTGTGTTTTTGTTCTCACCAGGAAAGAGCAGAGGAAGATGAAAGAGACAAAGTAGGTGTAGGCGAAGGTGCTGCCACATTCAGGTTCTGTGTTCCCTGAGGCCGGGTCGCATTTCTTACCACCCAGGCAAGCCAACATGATGTCATGCCACGCCTCACCCGTAGCGCTCCTGCATGAAGGGAAACATGTAACAAAACATGAAAGAGTGAGCACACACCTAAGAGGGGATTTATGATGCACCAACGATCAACATCAAATCAAACAAGCAGAGTATGTCGCTGCGGCACAGCTTTGGGAAGACAAGAATTCATCAGAAAGATAATACGTTATCATGGAAGTAACACCTACAGACAACAACTGTTATTACTATTATTTCAGTGCAATATGTTTTTAAGCTTCCCACAATGGTGCATCAGTATGTTGGGACACAAGCAAAAAAAACACAGAAACACAACTGGACTGTGAGATGCAGCTGGATATTGAACATTTTGATATAAAATATGTGTATATACATTTGGGAAATCACAATTAAAAAATGTTCAATCTTCAGTTACATTGGCAATGAATGGGGAAGTGACAGTGTGTGATAGCAATTAATTCAGGATCACAGCTGGAAAACGACTACTCCTGTGGGTTAGATGGTTACATTCTGAGAGAGAGGAGGCCTGTGTGGACATTTTGATATATGCGTGAAAGAGAAGCTAAAAGGCTCACCTGAACAACAGCATGAGGGCCATGATGAAGGTCCTGAAGTTATTGTGCTCGTTGATGGCACTCCCTTCCTCCTCATCTAGTGCCACATTCCCAAACAACTGCACACACAAACAGCGGAAAAAGAAAGCAACCACAACAAGGAAAAAAAACATTACTGTATATTCTCCACTCCGATGGTAATCACTGGATTTTATATGCTGTTCATACATTTTGAGAAAAACAGACCCTCGCAGCTGTACAGTTGATCCTGAACATCAAGTAAAAACCCCAAAACATATCAAATTCAAAATCAAATGGGCAGAGAGGCAGTACTCACCTGCATGCCGATGATGGCGTAGATGAAGAAGAGCATGGCAATGAGCAGGCACACATATGGCAGAGCCTACCAGAGAAGATGAAGAGAAAGAATATATTCGTAAGAGCCGCTATGTGGATTGTGACTATATGTAAATTACGTGTGCATGTATCTATTAACGACTGAATACCTTGAAGGACTGGACGAAGGTCCACAGCAGGATACGGATGGTCTCTCCCTGTCTCAGCAGCTTGATGAGGCGAGCTGCTCTGAACAGCCTCAGGAAGCTCAAGTTGATGAAGTTATTCTACAGCGCAGAGGGAGAACACAGTGAGTTTCACCAAACACACGACACCTGCACAACCTCCCTCTACCAAACACAAAAACCAAAAACAACAGCGGAAGGAAGAGAGGACAAAAGGGGGAGAGGGGGTCAACCCAACAAAACATAACTAACTGCAAACATAATGGATCTTACTAGATACAAGTATAAATGAGAGAAAGACAGAGAAAAGGTCAAAAGACAAAGAAAAGATGAAAGAAGGAGAAAGAGCGGAAATAGGGAAAATCATAATTCAAAGAGTCTAAAGGTCATCATCCAATCTGGTACAGCAGAACGCTTTCTTTTTAAGAGAACCAAATGCACTGATCTCTGGGGGGCAAGCAGGCCACACAAGATGGAACACGGTGCACTGTGCCTGTCAACCACAAACACACACACACACACACACACACACATTTTCTGCATCCTCAAGAGCATGGCTTAGGGTTGTCTGTGACACCTAACTCTTTAAAAAAAAAAAAAAAAGTAATTTATTTTCAAAATCAGCCCAAATCTGGCATCTCACCTCCAGAGAACAGCAGCCATTGTGTATCTGAGTTGCATAAACTTGGTGTGTTTTCACACTTGGGTTGAAGCTTAGATTTTTTTTCCCAATTGGGCTGGAGAGTTTGGTATGTTTTGGTAAAGTGTTGCTACTGAATTCAGCCCAGAAAACAGGTCCCAGATCCACCACAAAACAGAACAGTTTGCTTCGAGCATGCTCTGGTGCCGTTCACCGGAGCCCGCACTAAATGTTATAATGTACATATTATGTGTAATGTATATTTTATGTAGAATGTTATAGGTCTACATGACACATTATCATCATCCCTCATTGGGTGCAATAGGAATTTTTGTGGTGAAATCCGGAGAAAAGGAAATATTACATAAATGGTCAAACCAATTCTGAAATGTTTACGACGCGCAAATTATTATTATGTGTTTGAAGGTGCAGCTGGATTGAGATGTGTGATGTAGAAAACTGCCTGTACTCTTAAAGTTGAACAAAACACAGGAAACACAGTTCGTTGACAAAGATATATTGTACAGTTGGAGGTCATCAGCTATCTCAAAGAGGTAAACTACAAGAATACAGCTTTTATAGTATTCTGGAAACAAAGAAACTCTTTTCATTTGGTCAGTGTTACATAGTTCTGTAAGTTTAGACCTATAGGAACTTTCAAAAATATAACCGGGCCCTTGACGTACATCTTGGTGAGCAGAGAAACATTTCCATATAAGGACCTATGCTCCAGTATATAGCTGTTCTACAAGAGTCATGTCCCTCAGCATACACACATGTGAAAGTCATGTTGAGCTCAAGACTGGTGACAAGAATTCAACTAAACTACTGACTACTTAAATGTACATACATAAGCAATTACTAAATATTAATGAGTATACAGGCAAATGGTTATGGTTAGATAATTAACATATGAATAAATGATAAGCTATAAGCTTACAACTAAGTTTACTTTCACACGTGACACACGCGCAGGCATGACTGGTTTTCATAGTTTATGCATAGTTTTGTGACTAAAGTACCAGGATAAAAGTCATGAAGGAAAGCATACGCTATTCTTCATGTTTGCAAAACTTGCTAAATGCTCAACTGGCATGACGTAGTTGATGAGTTGAGGATGACTCTGCTAGACGACTGAAACAAACCTGGGTACAGACTCATAAATCTAGACTAAGTGTGAAAACGCCCAATGAATTTGCTGATTTTTTGTTGGTGGTTTTTACAGCGTCACAGAGAGAATAACATAATGTCCAACAGCCAAACTCCCTGCTGAGGCCCTGGCATTTTGTGGTTGACAGGCAAGGCGGGAAGAGGAGCATGAAGAGGGAGAGGAAGAAGGGACTAGAGAGCAGCCTCAGTGCAGGCATGGTTTGGCATGGCAGCATACTTTTTCAGGAAGGAACCGGCCTACATGCAGACCAGTAAGGGCCAGTGGGGCCGAGCACATCGTAAACTCTGATTCACACATTCACTTATTTAGTTGCACTAAGAGTGTGAGCTTTAATTTTTTCAATTTGCATCAGATTGTGTTAGAAAAAGAACATGAAGCGCTGGTAAATACTAGCTGCTAATGTTGTCATGATGACACAAATATGCATACCCTCATAGTGTTGCAAAGAGTGGAAATTAACTGTGATCTTTGAGATGATCAGCACTACCCCACACCCCCAATAAATCAGCTGAAAGATGGCAACAGCATCAAACAGTCATCTACATCTTGAATCAGATCCCAGTATCCCTAATTTGGTGCCAAAACTGTTGCCAGGAGTCAAATATGGACGTTTTATTTGTCTACTCAGGCAGCCTGTATAACAGATAAAATTTGATAAAATTTGCATCCCATGTACTTCATCACCAATCCACCTGGCTGGAAAATTAGTTATACTTTAGATAAATGAAGTACTGTGAACAGGAAGCTTTTTCTTGCACTGTGTACAAAGCAAGAGTAAATTAAATATTATACTGTACCTACATGTGCAAAACGGGCAAAATGTTTTCTTAAGTTTTCTATGGAATTGTATATACATCTATTGTTATGTAAAAATGTATTACGTTAATAATGAACCTCTCTATGTCATCAAGTACAAAGAGTTTAAAGGGTCATCATCCAGGAAGCGCATGCACTGGGGTTAAGGGTTAAGACTGGTCATGGGGGAGCAGGTGACTGGGGGTAAGGAATGGGTCGGGGGTACGCATGACCAATGAGGATGCAGCAGAAAGCTTTGAGAGATAAATTACAAACCAACCAGATTCTACATGTGCGAAGATGTAGAGAGATGAATGGGGGGAGGGAGGTTTTTATTTTTGTTTTTTTGTTTTTTTTGGTAAGTTGTAGTACATTGTGAGTGGGTGAGAGACATTTTTTTTTGGGGGGGGGGGTTGGTCGTGTTTTTTTATTGGGCAGGGGCATGGGGCGAAACGCACACCACCACCACCATCATTATCATCATCATCATCACAGCACCACCACCACATGTCATGGCGCAGCACGGATGGAGAACACGATGAAGGATTTCATAGTGCATTTTGATTGGATGGATTTTTTTTTTATCAGAGGAGGAGGGAGTGGGAGGGGCGTAGGGCGCCAACAAAGTAGAGAGGTTTAAAGAAAGCATGTAAAGAGATAGAAGAGGAAGACGGAGTCATTATGGGTGTCATTAAAAAGGCAGTGAAACACAACTTCAAGTCAACAACAACAGCTAGTGAGCGATTTGAAATACAGGATGTTCAGCCCCTCTTTGATGTCAGCTTTATTAGAAAACCACATAGTACTTTCTTATTCGGGTTAGCTTTAGCATTGGATAGTAAGAAACTTGTTCCAAACTGGTCCGTGAAGGGGTTCTGGTCCCCCTACAGAATGTGATGAGTGTGTGTAATTTTGTATTTTAAGTTAAGTCATTAACCTTAAAGTAGTTGCAGTGTTGGTGCAATATTCCCTCCCCTTCCACTGACATGTATTTATATTGTCACTTTGATTCTCTGATTTCTTTCTATATTGATTTATCCTCCGTTTTTGGGATATGCTCTTGAGTTTGCTGTGTTTTTGGAAATTAGGAACGTCACTTGTGAACTGTATTTGCACGACAGAGACTGTGCTCTGTTTGCCATTATTTACTTTATTTTATTCCACTACTTTAATATATATTTTATATGTTAAAATCTTATTCTGTTATGTGTTATTTCATTATTTAGTATTATTATTATTGTTATTATTATTATGATGTTTTTTATTGTATTTGATCCCTCATATCAATTTTATCCCTTTGTTTTGTTTCTGTCTGTTTAATCTATCTTATCTAGTTCTAGATTTTCTTTCTTTCTTATTTTTTTACTATTTTAAATCTATTTTATTACATTTTCATCATTTTTATTTTCTCATGTGCATTTGTCTCAAATTCTTAAATTGTGTTTAGTTGCTGTTGTTTTTATGGTCTACACTTGTTCTGTCATTATCTTACCATCTGTGAAGCACTTTGAACCGCACTAACCTGTATGAAAGGTGCTATACAAATAAAGTTTGATTGATTGATTGATGATCAAAGGTTTGCACTGGAGTCTTCTATTCCCCTTATTTGATTTGTTGGCTATCTTGCAACTGTCAGTCACTAGAGTAAAAGTCAAAGGGACTGGTCTTATTGGGTAGATTTTGGGGAAATTTAGTAACAAGATAGAGCCAGCTCAGTTAACCCGAACCAACAGCTGGTTTTTGGCTTTGTCCACAAGGTAACTATGCAACCTGCCAACATCAGCATGTGATTACTAGCCAATAGTAGCTTTTACTTGATGGGCTACCTAGTGTAAAGATCAGAAGTGCTTAAATGGCAGGTTAGCTGCTACAAGCTGACAGAGAATCAATCAGATGTCTGCAATGGTCAGTCCACTGTTGACAACAGCACGGATGTCAATCACTGTCTGTTCAGACAGCGGCGATGTAAATTTAGCACCTCCAACATGGCCAGAGGATGTCTTTAATCATCTGAAAACACAGTTGTTTCGCAGTAATTAGCACACGTAGTGCTAATCTAGTCAGTGTAAATGAGAGGAAGACTTCAGTAAGTTGGAGAGGTTTTGTAACTGAACACCGGGTGCACAATCCAAATCGCTGTTTGGTGTAAGGTAAAAAGAAATACAGTAGATGGACAACAGAGAGGGGCTGAAGTTGTTAGTGAATTCCACATATATAGAGTCTTATATCTATAATCATATTAAGCTGATATGTACAGAATAAAACACAGACATACTGATAGACATACAGACAACAACATTGTTAACACGCAACAGCACATTAAAGGCACAATCTGTGATTAGTACAGATTAACATATAACCCCAAACATCATACTCGACATGCTACATGGGCTATATTTTGAATGCAGACAATGTGGATTAATTATTTGACGTTATTTGACCAATCCAGGACTGGGAAATTAAGAAGAATTTGAGGTGAAAATATTGTCACAAAAGGAAAATAAATAATATCAACGACTTTAATTCTGAATGGCTTTTTAGAATGAAACCTTCCATAGAATAATGTACACACAGCATCTAGACACACACAGACCATTGGGTACACGCTAGGTACAATTAGTTAATGCTGGTTTCTGTTAATCTCTTTAGCATCAGAAATGTATCTGCCTGTATCATTTACAGAGAGACATAGATTCAATTTGGCAGATTTAACACCATGACAAGGAAACAAAAGTGTACAACAGATGTTGTGTTAGTTAAAGGAATAGTTCAACATTTTGGGGGGAAATACGCGGTATAATGTGTATGTTGTCTCACAGTAGCTGGTTAGCAAAGCTTAGCATAAAGACTAGAAACGGGGGAAACAGCTGGTTCTGTCCAAAGGTAACAACATCCACCTACCAGCATCTCTAATCACTAATTATTCTAGTTATATCTTGTGCGTTTAATCCAAAATGTAAAAATGACACGTTGTGGTTTGTTCGGGACTGTTTCTTGGCCAGGAGTAATGACTTCCTACACTCTTGTTGTCACTGTGAGGTTGCCAGGCAACTAGCGAAGTTACTGTGCACCGTAAATGGTGTGATGTGTAACTGACTTAAAGGAAGAATCAGTCCAAAACTATTATTTATCCGTTTCAGCACCTTATCTGATGGTTTTAGGGGGTAGTAAGACAGATTTCTGACATTTGTGATTGTATCATGCTTATGTGTAATTTTATAATCTTGCTTGAACCTTAGCATTGAACATCTTTTCCTTGTGAAATAATCTTAATGGTTGTCTCTAGGCTTCTACACATAACTCATGAGTAAATGTTTAAAATAGTTTACAACAACAATTACAGCAGGTGACTTCTCTAAATTAAAAATGAATATTTACTAAGAACAGACAAAGGAAACTAAAATAAAACAAAGATCTATGAAAAGACTGGTTTAGACATTGACAACAAGGCAGATTTTTCTTTTGAGTCCACTGAACCAGTTTCACGTGACAAATCATCAACCAGCGTTCAACTGCAACCAACAAGTTTCATTTCATCCAAACACTCCACAGCACTTACCCCTAGTTCTGTCACTAATATGTCAGTGATGCTTCCAAGGACGGAGACAAAATCAAAAATGTTCCAGGCATCTCTGAAGTAATTCTATTGGGAAAGAGAGAAAAGTGAGAGACGTTAGCCAAACAAGAAGATAGAGAGCCAATCACATCCTCCTGGAACTGAAACCAAGGGGTCTCCAATGGCGGGTGGTGTTACCGTGGAGACAGGCTGGAAGGAGGCTGATAGCGTGTGACACTGCCGTGCGACACGGTACGCTCTGGGTTTTTTCCGGGACAGGAAGAACATGCTCTAGATCTGTCTACCAAAATAACCCGCTTTATAAATGAATAATAGGATGAAACACTGAAGCATGTAGACTGGGTCAACCTAGATAAGGAATATGTGCATGTGTGTGTGTTAGGTTTGTGGTTTTCAGCCTTACCAGAGGGCCGAAAGCGATGATCTTGAGGACTGATTCCATGAAAAAGAAGGTGGTAAACACGATGTTGAGGTACTTCAGGACGTTGTCGTATGTTACCGATGCACCGTCAAACTAGAGACACACACACACACACACACACACACAAAAAGATGGAAAGTAAAAAGTGTGCAAAGTGCAGAGTTCCAGATAAGAAGCACCTTTTTGCAGAATGCTTGGTTTATGAAGGGCTTGTACCTCCATCACAGAGCTAAATCATGTGGGTTTGTATCTCTTTGAGTTTGTTTTGTGGATCACGGTATCTTATTGTATCCTCCCAAAACTGAAGACAAGGTAATAAGAGAATGCATCCTTGCCAATGTCATGGAAAGCTGATGCTCAAAGGAGTCCAAACAAGGAGTTGGTTTTGACATATAAAATTTGGTACATCATCACCAGGCAGCAGCCAAATACAGGGTCATTCTGTGACCAGGAGAAAACAGTATGTCTTCTTTTGCGATCTTGACATGAAAAATAAAAATGCAATGATTTCAGCACCCTTTTCTCTTACAAATGTTTTATCTGTTAACTCAACATTAGCCAGAATTATGATTATTGACATGATTACTTCGTTATTAGAGCAAAACAAAGCTCGTCATACTGAGATTTAAAAAATAGCAGCATCATGATAAGAAGAAAACCATATATTAGTAATAATTACAGAAGCTATAATGCTGATGGTTTGGAAAATGTGGTTGCCTCTATGGTTGCCAGTTTTGAATCAGGACATTAGCCTTTACTTTAAAGACACATTCATCTGTGTTTTTTGTTGTAACACAAGCTCAGCTAAACATCACACGCACGTTTCACATATCATGGCCTTGTAAAGTTGATATGGCTAACATGCTAGCAAACGGTAATCTATTTACACACTCAGTAGTCACAGAACAACATTAGCATTCATTTGGAGTCATGGTTCTGATGGCCGGATGAATGTAAGTCCGATATTCACTCTCTTTTAGCTCTGTTTTTGGTCTCCACAAGGGGAAATATCTGGATCTTCAGCTGCTAAATGCTCCGCTATGTTCACCAGCTAGTCGCTAACTTTGTCTGTCATTTGTTGCTGGGCAGGTAGCGTGAACTAAAGTGAACTAAAACAGTAAAGCATTGAGCCATAAAACCAAAACATTGGGCTGAAAGATGCAAAAATGCTCTGTAGAGCTGAGGGAGACTGCAGAGTGATATTTTTCTGTGGGTCCATCACTACAAGCAACACCTTTCACTTTATGCATACTTATTTAATCATCTGTCAATCTAGGAACCCATCAGCTATCGTCTGAAGACGAGTTAGCCTCTGGGGACACTGGCCAATATTTTGGGGCTTCCGGTGTAGCCAGCAGATATCCAGATAACTTCCTCTTCCGTGCGCCGGTCATTGTTTACAGTCCGATTAGCAATCTCAGAACCCATCGGCCAGCATTTGATGACGATTTTAATGCAGATAAATTAAAAAAAAGCTAATAAAAAGCTAATCTCTAGGGTTCTAAGATTGATAAAATTGTCGTCAGATGATAGCTGATGGGTTCTGAGATTGCATTACTGCCAATGCATTCTGCCTCTTTTGCTCTCCAAACACACGGTTTACCTGCATGTAACCAAAGCCTGCTCAAATGTGATTGGTCAATCTTACTCGGACTACAAACGGAACCCAGAACGATTCCTTTACCAAAATCTTGTCCCTTTCCTGCAGATTCTGCATTCATATGCAGATATCTGTTTATAGAGATTAATCATTTGTTAATATAAAAATGTTGATTAATGCAGCTTTATGAATGTGTTCTGTTCTTGGAGACCAAACTGAGATGGCACTTTTTAAAGCTGAATAGTTTTTTTGTAAATGCTCTTCATTAAGGACCGAGAGTATTACATTACAGTGGTGGTGCTGTTAAATGTTTTTCCTGACACTCCACTGAGAGACAGACTTGTACCTTCATCATGAGGACGATGGTGTTGAGCGCAATCAGAGCCATGATGCTGTACTCGAAGGGCGGAGACACCACAAATTGCCACATGCGATACTGGAAGCTCAATTTATTCTTCGGCATGTGGCGAGTCAGAGGCCTGGCGTTGATGGCAAAATCTATACAGGCTCTCTGTAGGAGGAGAGGAAAAGATAGGAGAGGAAAGAAGAGTCACAGTTATGTTATCTTGAAACTCTTTCAGAAGCTTTAAAATTAAATCCTAAACACAAAATTCAGAGACCTCTGAATCTCTCCTCACCTCATTCTTTTCTAAGCTATAGTCCTCCATCATCTTATCCCCCTGTTCCTGGAAGGTGATGATGATGAGAGCCACGAAGATGTTTACGAAGAAGAAGGGGAAGACAACGAAGTACACCACGTAAAAGATGGACATTTCCATCCTGTAACCTGGGCTAGGGCCCTGATTCTCATAGGTGGAGTCCACTGAGTGCTTTAACACCCTGCAGGAGGGAGAGAGAATTAAAACGAAAAAATCAAAATGAGTTATGGGTTCGGGGAAGATTGTGGTCACGACAACTTAAATGTACGCATAAGTATTCTATATGTTTTTAGATTAACATATCGACTTATTATTTGACCATTAAATAATATGAAAATCGTCAAATCTGCGTAAAAGTGATACGGTCACCAATATTAACTATATATTTGTCTCATTTAAATATGAAATAATTTAATTCATTCCCAAATCAGAGTGTATTGTGAACAAGTTTAGAGGTGTGTGTTTGTGTGTCAGTGCATCCCACTCACTGCGGCCACCCCTCTCCAGTGGAGACAGTGAAGAGGGTGAGCAGGGCCCAAGCCACGTTGTCGTAGTGGAAATCGTACTTCTTCCACTCCCGCTTCTGAGCTTTAACCTCGTCTCTATCATATACCAAGTACTCGCCCCTGAGGGAACACACACAAGGTTTAGAATGAAAACACAAGATAAGTATCAATCAGGAAAAACATCCAGAAATAGACGTGCAGAAAAGCACCAGGACTACCATAGGCTTCCACAGTTCTATCTTTGTTTATACTTGACATAATGAGAAGTTAGGGTTGGCCCAGTCATTGAATAACACTATTTATTAACATTCCCAGCAAACTCCTTTAGGTGGCAGCATCTGCACAGCTGATACAACTGGCCAAGGGACTGAGTGATTTATATTTTTCTAATCAACAAAAGCTCAAATCCACAGATGCATGTGCAACGTATCTGTGGCACTAAATGAGCACCAGTTTTGGTAATCATTTTATAGTATGGTACTCTGAGAGAACTGTATGTACTAACAGTGCTGAATGAATGGTAAAACATCATGGCAATGAGTAAAACAATGTTTTCTTAATAAATGAGAACCTTGGCACAGTACAAATTGGAAAATACTTGAAATATGAAATGAAAAATGTTTTTGTTACCGAGTACAGCAATTTATTCTTGTTACTTGACACTTAGTGAAAAATACTTCAGCAATACTGTAAATCATTCTTGGCACTGCATTAAAAACACATACTGTTATTCTGAATGAATAATGTTTTTTTAAATTTTTAACTAAAAACTGGACAAAGACCCTTTGACGTGCCCAATGTGTTTCAGAACCAATGAGTTTGAGTTGTGTATTGTACACTGTGTGTTTGTGTTTTCGAACCAACCTGCAGTCACGCTCAAACTCTTTGGATTCGTCCGTGCAGTAGAAGAATCGGCCCTTGAAGAGCTGCACGGCTACCACAGCGAAGATGAACATGAAGAGCATGTAGACAATCAGGATGTTCAGCACATTCTTCAGAGAGTTGACCACACAGTCAAACACAGCCTGCAAGACCGAGATGGAGACAAACACACTTTAGCTTTTATTCGTAGGCTGATTAACCAGTATGACTGCACAGGGAGGGCAACAGTGGGATCACCTTCATATATCTCAAAATACTAAGTGCAAAGCTCAATGGTCAGTGCTGTAGTATACTGATAACATAAGGTGTTTTTGTTGTGTCCGCACTGCAAAAACTGGGGAACGATCGTAGCTACTTCAGAGTAGGTACTCTCCCAGCACAAGAGGAACCTTGAGTGTACGGTGATTGGTCGAACACATGAGCCAATGCAGCACCAGCAACCACCATCTTTAAAAACCCGTGTAACAGCAGCCTTAAAAAATGGACCAAAACATGAACAAATGGACCGACAGTGAAGTCCAGGCTTTATTGAGCATATGTGCAACGGGGGGAAACACAACGCGATTTTGACTCGCCAAAGCAAAATATAAAAATATTGTGTGTGACGTTGTAAGTGACGTTGCTATACCAACCGCCGGCCGGCTTACGTCACTTCAGCGTTCATATTGGCGATGTGAATGCAAACAGAAAAAAAGCCCTTGAAGGTATGTAGTTCTCGGGGGAGCTCCCCAGAACTGTTTGGTCCAAAAAGGCCTATTCATGTAAACCTAAATGATTTTTAAAAATTGTTACACCTTGAGGTACTGGGTACTGAACATACAAATATAATACATTTGAGATGTTGAGTTACCTTTGCCCGAGCCTGCCTTGTCTACTTCAATATTGTTGTGCAAGGCGACTGTTGCTGAAAAACATATGAGTCTCATAAACAAATGTACTTTAAATGACGCATGAAAGCATTGTGAAACCAGCCAGCTGTGTCTGGCCTTAAAACTGAATGATGTATTGTTTGAATTCTGCTTAGAGTGACTCATAAGCCACAGTCTTACAGGAAGCACTCCTTATTAGGACTAGAGTTCCGCCTTACAGAGGCATATAAGCAGCTCTCTCAGAGAGCCCAAAACACAGACACCCTCGCTTGCGAGACATACCACTTCCTCTACAAAGAGACAGAAGCATTAGCACTCACTCCACAGAGAATCTGAGACTTACCTCTCCCTGAAAGCATTAAACAGGAATTGAGACTTATTATACTGTATATTGTGGACTATATTTTGATACCTAGCTGCGACTAGGACTGCATTATTGTCTGTTTTATTCTCTATCTGCTTAATAAAAAAAAAACCTTCTCCCATTGTGAGTAAGGACAAAGACATTTCGTTTGCTCTGGCCATTCCTGAGGATAGATCGTTCGACGGAGTAATCAGATCACTCAACTAAGAAGGTAAGTGGGGTTGAAGGTAGCACTTCCAGATAAAAACTGTTCAGTATCTTGTAGAAGAAATAAACCTGAGTCAGGACTGGTTATTGACTATCCAGTATAAAGAACTAGATACAGTTATTACTAAAACCTCTCAATAGCGTGGGGACTCCTGCTTTAACTAGTGAATGCCAATAGCAAAACCCTATTGAGCATATCAAAGTAGTTAGTATAGCAAGGTTTACTTAAAACCCGGAGAGGCAGTAGGCCTCAGGATGCTACACTCTCTGTTCAAAACCAATCAGACGGTCTTTGCCTCTCTCTAGGGGACTTCACGGAGTCATAGCAGGATAACACTGAAGAGTAAGAGTAAATAACAGAGGCTGGTGAGACTGAGGTTATACTACTGACAGCTGATAAACGCTACAATATATAATAATGATTGCCAGAATGCTTTTAAACAACCTCAAGAAAAATAGTTTGGTTTGTGCTGAACGTTTAAAGAAAACCTGCAGTTAAGTACAACCAGGAAGTTGGTCTGTATACTGTAAGCTGTAATGGATGTTTATGACGGACAGTTTGGGGAATCATTTTGCCGTTCGCCTGTGTTTTATTTTCCAAATAAATGTGGCTAACATGTGTGATTGTTCCAATAACTTAAAAAGAAAACTCTCGAACACACATTTTTACACAGTGAGTAAGTGGTGTCCCACTCCAGCGGCTGCATCTTTTAAGGAATTCAATGATACACCAAGGGCTGCAAAAGATACACCTGTTGAGTCCTCCGATTTCTCGCAAAAGAAGACTTTATGTCTGTGCCACATTCAGAGGAGCCTTTGCAATAAGACAGGCCTTGTTCACTTGATATGAACTTCATGTATACAGCCCCTGAAGTGAGATGCACCAACAGACCTGCTGAGTCCCTACCTTTAACTTGGGGAGTCGTTTGATGGTCTTCAGAGGACGCAGCACCCTCAGCACACGAAGGGACTTGATCGTACTGATGTCTTTGCCCTTGCTGCTCCCCCTAGGGTTCAGCCAACGAACAAACACAATGTCAGAGGAGAATTAGAGAGCAGAGTGGAGGAATGAAGAGATGGAACAATCATGAAGGGCTCTTACCGCACCCTATGCTATTATCATCAACTGGTTTTAAAAAGGGGGTGACGTGGGGTGAGGGGTATGTCCTCAAAATTGAATTTATCTTAAACATGACCTCTATAGTGACAATCTAAGTGAAAGCAACACATGATATGACACTTAGGTACATTGCATCAGTGTGGACAATCAAAGCTCTTAGAGTCTCTTCTTCTGCAGAAATAAGAAACTTTGTGCACGTCAAACATGAAACTGCTGGGAGGGAAAGCGATCAGTCGCCTGACCGTTTGGTTTCATGGACATCAAAAAGCAGCATCATCATCATTATACAATAGACATTCACTCATTCCATATCGACAGGCATCTCCCGGCAGAGTGCCCAGCCAAACCTCTTTCTTTCTTTTTCAGTGACACGCTGTTTGGTTCTTCGGAAGAAATGGGAGTTTTAGATGTGGAAACATGAAGCGTGAACTTTAAGTACTACATGGCTAGGATTATGTTGATATAATCCTGAATTTGGAAACAGTAAATGGACTGATTCTGATATGTTTCACATAACCTCCTTTCACTTAAAGCCAGATTTCAGAAAATGTTTTAGTATTTTTCCTTCGGTCAGGACTGAAACCTGAATCAAAGGAGACAAGTGCAGGAAACGGAGGCAATGCGAAACTCTTGGGGGACATGTGATGTCACCTGCAGAACACGGCATCACATGTCATAACACAAACAAACACGTTGTACCAATAGCGTCAAACGAGCCATGAGAGCGACCGGAGGAGTCAATTTAGGGCCGAAAGACAAACTCCTTCGGCCGTGTGTTTTAATGCGCTTGTTTCCTCCCCAAAGCCCATAGCTGAACATTCTGCTCATGATTTGTGCACCCATAAACCAATATCAGTGAGAAAAAATTGGGGTGTCAAGGGAGTAAATAGCCGAGTTGATCTTTACTGTAAGTGGATGGGCCATTTTCAAAAACACAAGGCAGGAGGCGCCTGGACGCCTGCCAAGCCTGAGCAGAAGAGAGGTCGTCCATCAAGGCTCGCTCTTTAACTATGAACTCAGTTCCCGTGGCAGAAAACGTAAGACAATTCAATTTAAGGATGATTGATTGAGCCTTGGAAGTTCTACGTGTATGCATGTGGGGGTTTGTGCGTGTGCGTGAGAGTGAGACTCAATCGATAATCAATAGGCCTTCCTCCTTTCAAGTTGAGTAAGAGTGAGGTCTCTCTATCACAGCAGCTTGAGAGTATTAGAGTAAAGCCCAGTAAGGCCATAGGTGTTAGGAATTAAAAACATCCCTACGCACACACACTCAAGAACTCACACATGCACACACACACTAGCATAATGATAAGGGCAACAGCTCTTTGAGTCTCACGTTTGATGTATGAGTATGTATAGTGCACTGCATTGTCATGCCTACTAAACAGATGTTGGACTGTTCCTTAAACAGCAAATTAAAATGACAATCCACCGAAAATCTATGTTCTGAGTATTAAACACTCATCACCTGTAGAACTTAAAAGGTGGCTGTAAAAGGCTTCAATACTTTCGTCCTTCATTGAGCGCAGCTGCTGTTGAAAGCTTGGATTCATGTCTACAATGGATGCCAACAGTGGAGGATTTTACAGTGGGAAAAAAAAGTACACAGAAACCTCTCAAACCGCTCCTGCAGCATACTGTTGCATAACGCATTCTGCTGTTTATCTATATGATCAGCATGTCCCAATATTCTCATACAACACTGCTACACCAAAATATGGCAAAATAGACAAGGTCTGTCTCAACACCCATGCACAATACTGTCTAAGACATTAATTTCAGTGAGACCTCTGCGTCGGCACAGCAGGGGTCCAGATGGCTCTGGGAAAGAAACGCAAAGTTGAACACATAGCTTAACTTAACGCAGGGTCATCAAGCAATGCGCTGCTTTGGCCAATCAAATACGTGTAAAACGTGTCAAAGTATTATTTACTTTCTTTTTATTTGTCAGGGGTAGCACATATTATTACATTAGCCTGGGCGGGTTGATGTTAAGCAATAATAATAGAAACCGCTCTGCAGTTTATTTGGCATCTGATAAGCCTTCAAACTCATAGACACATTAACTGAACTTCCTGGATTGTATTTCATCTTCTTACTGGTACATGTAGAAAGACACCACTCTGATTTTTTTAATGTAGTACTAGGTTTGGTCAGAATGAGACTTGAAACTCCAGACAGCCAGTTTTCCTGACCAATGGAAGAGCAGGAAGGCAGGCACACCGATATGTGAAACCCACCATACGCATGGCTGACAGCATCGTGCATGAGGACTGGGATGCAAGTAGTATAGTAGCCTTATTTTGGTAAAAAAATAAATAAAGTGAACGTACTGAGCTGACCACAGCCCTTACCTGTGTGGAGGACGAAACCAAAAGGTTTTTACAGACATTTTTTAAGCTTACAGGGTGTGACTGTTTGATAACCAAAAGATTGAAAAGACTGGAGGTGGAGTATGTATCATGGAAATTTTAACTAGTAAATTAATCATTTGTAAAAGTGGAATCCTGGTACTTCCAAAAAAAACTGTGGGCATCAAATCAAACCCTTTAAATCAAACCTATCAACGGAACTATTACATGTATGGTGTTTGGATGGTTTTCTGTGGCATGTGAAGACGTAGACAAGGTACGATACGGCGAGAATGAGTACGAATGATCAGAAGAACAAAGAAAGAAAGAGAGAGAAGCCAATCTGATCCGGTGGTGGAGAGCAGGGGACAGAGCGGAGGAGGACACACGAAGAACTTTACCGAGTGGTGCTCCTGTGGAGTTTCACCGAAGGTGGAGACAGCGAGAGTCAGTGACAGCGACAGAAAGAAAGACGGAGACAGAGACAGAAGAAGAAGAAGAAGAAGAGGAGGAGGAAGGGAAGGAAGGAAAGGGAAAAACACATAGAAGGACAGACAGACAGACACACACACACACACAGACACACATTGATAGAGAAAGACCAACAAAGACAGACACCAGACAAGAGAGAGGGGGTTTGGTAGAAACAGGAAAAAATACATCCATATGAGAGACAGACAAAGAAGGAAGGACAGCAAGATGGCCATACCTGCTTATAAACCCCCCTCCCACTAACACACATGCTGAATACACACTCAGATACACACATCACTCCCTCTCATACCCATCTCTTGTCTCCATGACGACCGGATGGGATGTCTACATACCAGTCTCCTAAGTTGAATTCTACACACTCATTGCACATGTTACATCATAGCACCTAAGAGTTTTCAGTTGGACACCCTGTTAAATCATTACATTGATTTATACAAATCTTCACTTTAAAAAATTTGAAAAAATTGATTATGTGAGATTTTATTGGCTAAGACCAAGAGGTTGTCAAACAGCATGGATCCAATCACAACCATGATCCCATGGCCACTTGCTTAAATTAAGCAGTGAACCTGCACGAACAGAAGAATCTGTTTGACTGGATAGTTAAAAAAAATCTTCTGACGACACCTTCACAGTACACAGCAAGCTCACAATAAAAAGGTGTAAATAACAAACTAATAAGTGTAACTTTATAAATTTGGTGGTTTCATCTGATCTACAGAAATGTAACCACATCAACCTAAAAAAAGGAACATAATTATGATAGTAAAACGTACTGATATTGTAAATTAAGCATAATGATATATTTTCTTTATCTTGCATTTGAATGTTATCAATCTATTGTTAAATGACATTTTCAGTATTTTGGTTGTATAGGTTATATTGCCAAAGCTAGCAAATACAGTGCATTAATGTGGTCAAATGTGCTAATCTGATATGCATAGAAAGTTACAGGTAAAATACCATTTGAATTTCTTAAATAATGACATAAAACTTAAAATAATAATAATTATAATTAATAATTTATATAATCTGAAAATGTCTAAGATCAATTCAGTAAATCACCTGAAATGTAATATTATTTAATGTAAAATAAATACATTTTTTAATGTGAACTTAGCGCTGTACCTCATTCCTTCACCTTGCATAATTCCATCTGAACTGCACTTAACAATCATCTTTAAAAAAAAAACAAACACATCCAACCAATAATTCTCAGGTAACTTCTTGCGATCTATAATGAGAGCACATCTGTGAATTTAGCCCCTGGCTGAGACTCTGGATGTGCAAAACCTGCTTCCCTCCTGTATGCGGCCTGCTGCGCTACCAGCTCTATGAAGAATTACCTTCACGGTTGGAGGAGGAAACTCGATTGCTGCATCCATTTACACCGATTCTTATCTTATCACACCATAATGATCAATTAGACCAGGCCTACAGCAGACATTGCCCTCATTAGATCTGCAATCATCTAGTGGGTTTTTTATCAAAGCTCTTTTGCATGCACATCAGCACAGGGGAAGAAAAAGGCCGGTTCCAGGTTTTCTTGTCATGTTAGAGCACATAGACATACACTCAGGATATCCATCATGAGTGGTGACTCAAGAAACCAGGATTTGTGTCCCATACACACACACCACCAATAGAAAGGAAAGGAATTCTCACAGAGTACTGCGACTGCATGCAGTCAGTTTTTCATTCAGCATTTATTTGGAGGATGAAGGGTGCCAGAAGCGCAATTGTTGTGTTTATAACCCATAAACATATGAAGCCATTGTACTCTCACCATGCTAAAACTCCTTTCTGTACAATGGTTCTGTGATGTACCTGCTTTGAAACAATGTCATGCGTCAGAGTGAAATTTCATAGGTGTGTGTGAAGCCTTCGCCCCTTAAGCGAAACTGTACTGTAGCTCAGCCCAGGAGCAGATGGTGGGAGCGATGAGGCAAAGGAGGAGAGATGGTGGAGAGGGGGGAAGGGTGGAGAGAAGAGGCGAAGGTGAGGGGGCCAGTGGTGGGAGAGCATCCTAAAAGGGATCGGAAAGCGCGATTAGGAAAGTGAGAGGAGAGAGGAGAAGGGAAGGCGACCAGTGAAGGAGGGGAGGAGGCATCCTTATTTTGGCGAGGAGTCATGCTGTGGAGGGTGCAGAAGTGGAGCGATTTTCAACTTGTTTTGTTTTGTTGGTTTTTTGTGCAGGTGCTGCTTAGCTTGTTAGCCAAAGCGATATTTAACTTTGATTTAACAATTTCACTTCTGTCCACCTTCACTATTTGTCAATCTAGAATTTTACCGTATGAGAAAAATCACATTCGGGAAAAACTCTTTTTAATGTTTGTACTGGATGATCATTTCAGTTTCTTCTTGTTTGCAGTTTTTGGTACTGTCCCTATAGAGACAGAGTGCAACGCATCATACTAATACATAAACCACGCCCACCGGAGGGGAAAACAATCGGCGCCAACACTAACAAAATGCCTGTAGCTAGC